>PVIU01029604.1:0-17334 GCA_004026605.1 Ondatra zibethicus
CACACACACACACACACACACACACACACACACACACACACACACACACACACAGAGTCAGGCAGACATTTACATATATAAAATTTAAAAATCTCCAAAAATTTTTTAAAATTCATGAGAAGAAAAAAGAGTTAGCAGCCATAAGTTATAGAAATAATAAGAAAGAAATAAAAAAGAAAGTGAAAAACTTAATAGTACAGTTTAGAATTAAAAATACAAATAAAAAAACTGAAATGTCATTAAATTGAATGAGTTTTGCTAGGTATGTTTTCTTATTTCATGGACTGATTCCTACAGTAAAATTGGCAGCAGGAACCTAGCAAAGCTGATTCATTGGAACTAAACTTACATGTAGCATACTCTCATTTGTTGTTAAAAGTGTGTGTGTGTGTGTGTGTGTGTGAGAGAGAGAGAGGGGGGGGATGCATGTGGGCACATATTTTATGGAGTATGTGTGGAGGTCAACTGTGGAGTATTTTCTCTCCTTCTACCTTTATGTGGGTTCCCAGGATTGAACTCAGGTTATCAGGCCTATGCAGCAAATGCCTTTACTTCTCACTGACATTATTTTTAAATATTCTCTACTTGACCATTCACATATTCTTCTGCATTACATTAACCTGGATGTATTCAAATTGTTGTTTCTTCTGTTAATTTATTTTTGGCAAGTCAGCTGCTGGGTTAACCTCACAGGAAGGAATTTTAGAAGTAACTCCTGGGTGTTCTGCTTCTCTGCATCACTTCTTTCTGAATTTCAGAATCTCCTCAAAGTTCAGTAGCTTTCAATCAAAGAAACAGACTTAAATTTCCATCAAATGTAACCGACAGGTATGGCGTGGAGTGTGGAGCATGGAACAAGGACTGGATTCATAACTGGGAAGGGCATGCTTATTTTAGTTGAATACAAATGACGATGACCTCAACAGAACAAACCTATCTACAATACTTTATACTAGGTTTGCCTACAGTATTGGCCTTTTGTGCTGGATGATACTTCCTGGTGGGGGAGGCATGCTACACATCGTCAGATGGCTTGCTTCACATCTTATCAGGAGATGCC
This sequence comes from Ondatra zibethicus, assembly GCA_004026605.1. NCBI lineage: Eukaryota > Metazoa > Chordata > Mammalia > Rodentia > Cricetidae > Ondatra > Ondatra zibethicus. Next base: position 1,061 of record PVIU01029604.1, read on the forward strand.
AATAGCCACCTGATGCAAAAGCACCTTTAGAAGCACAGAAAGGTCACCTGGTTGAGAACAGCTGCTGCGAATGCAGAAAGGATTGCAGTGAAATCCACTAGGAAGTTTGTGACTTAACTGCTTTTGTTTATGATCGTCACATTCTCATTGCTAATACACGGTCAGATCACTCGCGTGTCTTCTTTGGTAGAAAATACTTTTGCATACTTTTTGATGTTGTGTCCTGGCAACTGTGCTTCATATTCAGAAACTAGATTTCTGTAGCTCCTCACTGCATTATGTCTGATCTGTTCTTCAAGTGAGAGCCTCCTAATATTTGAAACTGGAGGACACCCTGACGTACCACTGGACAGAATGAGGATGAGGCCTGCAAGCTGAAGACTTCTAACCTCTACTAACCAAGGGTAGATACTGCCTCTCTGACACAACTAAAGCAACCTTCTGGAAGAATCATTGTCAAGCCCTTCAGAGTTGTGCCTCCTTTGCTTTGCCAGCTGCCCTTCTTCTTGTCCCTCTTGACACTTATCTCCTTTTTGGTATTTCCATATCTCTTCAGTAATATCTTCTTGAGGCCATATTAGCCCTTTGCGACTCTTCACTTTACAAACACTATTTCCTGGGGTCAAGCATGGAATGAACTAATTATATAACTTAGGTCCCCTTACTCATGCTCAGGTGGCATTGATAGATTACCTAGTAAATAATGTTTCCTATTCTTTTGATTGTTTTGGTTTTCTTTGGTTTGATTCTTTTCTTCAGACACCATATATAACCCAGGTTAGCCTTTAATTCACAGTGATCTTTCAAATTCCTGATAATTTTTCTATCTTGGCATCTCAAGTACTAGTATTACAGTTGTGTAGCACCATATCTTGCCTTCTTACTGTCTTTTGGTGGTACTCTGATTTGAATCCAGGTCTGGGAATATGCTAGGTAAGCCTCTACCACCGAGTAATGCCCCAATGGCTAGCTCTCAAGAAGAGATAACTTCTTGCTCTGAGGAAGAGTCGGGGTTGTGAAGCAAACGCTTCATTTGTGCTGGTATGAGTGTCACATCCAGTCATTTACCTCTTGTGTATAGATACTGTTGATTTCTCACAACAGTAAAACTGAGTGGTTGTGATAGAAATTATATGATCTATAAAGTCAAAAATGTTTACTCTGTGGCCCTTTACAGAAAATCTGCTCGCCCTGGAATTGTCAATCACCACAATACCTTCCTGGGTGACAATTGTGGAATTGTTACATTCCTGGTGTTATGTTTACTGCTTCAGGAGCCTTGCTTCATCAGTAGCCCTCAAAGATAACCCTTCAGGGGAGGTTTCATTGGAATAGCCATTGGGCAAGGTAAGATAATGTTTGCATGGCTACATAGCTTTGGTTGATGGCGTCTGCATAGGAATACTTTCTTCTGTTCATGGAGCACAGAGCTTGAGCTCTCTGTGTAATAAAAGAGCCAAAAAAAAAAAAATCCCAGCGTATAACAAAGCTAATACCTTATTTGGTCCCTTGAGAGTTTGGATATAGAGAAAAATATCCCCCAAAGATGTCTATATCTTGATCTCCATACTTCTAAAAGTGAAAACTCACATGGCAAAAGGGCATTTGGAGGGACAATCAAATGGACAATAACAGTATGGAAGATTTTTCCAAGATTGTATAGACAGGCTCAGTGTGATCAAAAGATCATGACAAGTGGGCCCGGGGATATACCTCAGTGGTATGATGTCTACCTAGTATGTGTGAGAGGGCCTGGGTTTCATCCTTGATACCTTTAAAAATCAGAGCAAGTAAACGAGAAAGGTAGGAACAAAACAAAGCAGGATAGACATGTGGTGATGGAGCCAGGAACCAAGATCTGAACTAAGGGGCAAGGGACAGCAGTGTGTTCTTGCTACTGGGAAAAAAAAAAGGAGCAACTGCTGTCTACCCTGAAACTTCCAGAAGGAATCCGGCTGACATTTTGATGTTTGCTAAGTGAATCTGCAAACATTTGAGGATAATTCCTGTATGTGTGCTTAAGGCAAACTCATCTGAGGTAATTTGTTACAGCAGCCATCAGAAACTAATACTAGACCACACCTTATTTCCATAGGCCAAAATTTATTGCACACAAAGCTGCAATAGCAGGAAATGTGTTTTAACTTGAGTTAGTAGCTGGAGTTTCTCAGAGCACTGCAGGCCCAGTGGGGTGGTATTCAAGTAGAGAATTAACTCCGAGTGCATTATGACAACCTTGAAACAGAAAAGGGAAATTCAGATACAAACTGCCCATGTCTATTGCAACAGGGTCCTGAGCACAAGAGATAGTGGTAAGGATTCTTTTCCTTCAGATTATTTTGTCTTTCCCCCATCTAGAAAATCAGGTTTTTATTTGCAGATACATCAATGTCACTACTCTCTAGTTTGTTGAAAAATAGTCTTGTGGGACTGGAAAGATACTATAACTGTTAAGAGCATTTTTGCTCTTGCAGAAGACATGAGTTTGGGTCCCAGCACTCACATGGTGATCCCCAACTGTTTATAAATCCACTTCCATGGATCTGACACTCTCTTCTCATCTCCTTGGCTACTGGGTACACATACACACATGCAAGCAAACACTCATGTACATAAGATATAAATCTAAAATAATCTTCAAACCTTTTGTGACTTCATGGATCTCTTTCTATACAAGAGAGAAAAAATGTGTGTGTCTTAATGGATTAGGTTAACTTCAGGTTTCTCAATCCTAGCACCATCCACATTGGATACTGTATTTTTTTTTTCTGACAAGCTGGGCTGTGTATTATAGGCTGTTGAACCATGCCCAAAAGGTCTCCCTATTAGAAGCCAGGAGACATTTTTTTTCTCTAGTGCAATACTTAAATATGTCTGTGGACATTGACAGATAATCTTTGGGGTGCAAAAGGCAAAGTGATCCTTAGTTGAGGACCCCTAGAATAAAAAAACACAAATCTTGCTTTTTAGTTTACTCCTACTGTGCTAGTATGCATTTATAGTGTCTTCCTAGATCCCCAGATTCCCTTCCCTCACTCTGAAGTAATGAATGAATGAGCAAATGGCATCTTGTAGTTACACTGTAAGAGAAAATCTGTAGCAAGAGACAATCTATTGCATTGTCAGGTTAATTTTTTTTTTATTGTTGATTTGTTTGTTTGGTGTGATTTTGTTTGGGTTGTGCTAGGTCTGGAACACAGGGCCTTGAACATGGTAGGCAAGCATTCTGCCACTGACCTATGCTTCCAATCCCACAGTGCTCTTTAGCTGTCAGATTTCCATACCCAGTTTATTATGAAGAGAAATTTGAAGTAAATAAAATTTGATTATTCATCTGCCTTTAGCCACTAACCTGTTAGTCCGAGTAGAGTAAAAGAATGGAAAGGTATTAAGGAACAAATATTGCTGTGTGCAGGCTGACATTGTCCATTAAACTCTAAACTTCATATGAATGAAGGAGATAGAATGTTGTAAACAGCTGACCATGACCATAAGTGGACTGTGCCTGTTGGTTCCATTCAAACTTTGAACCAATCAAAAACCTGTTCAGAAGTCAAGAAATGGATTCAACATTGTTCTCTGCATTTTTTTTAATCAAAATCACTTGTAAAGCTCTTAAAACACGAATACATAAGACATGACTCTGTGTGGGGGGTGTCATGTGTCACATTTTATGGATGGCTTGTATAGAGGGCAGAAAACAGTCTTAGGTTCCTTGCCTTCCATTTTTTTGAGACAGGTTCTCTTTTTTGTTTTTCACTATGTATGTCCAGTTAGCTGCTCTGTGAGATGACCTTCCAGGAAATTTTCCTGTCTTCACTTCCTATTTCCCCATAAGAACTCTGGGATTACAGATACATTCAACAGCACTTGCATGACTTTGAGGATTTGAACTTATGTCCTCATGCTTGAGCGGCAAGTTATTTAACATACTATGCTATCTCACCAATCCAAGACATGGCTTCTTTAACTAGTCATTAGCATTGAACAAAGCAAAGGAAAGACAGTAGTCATAAACTAACAGAAGGCCCCCAAACTACAATATCCAACAGAAAGTGGGTCATTGGACAATTATGGTTGGGAAAGATATTTTGGGGACAAATTGAGAAGGTTTTAATATGAACTAGATATCACAGGATTTGAAGACATTGTTAATTTATGTTGTTATGGTACCATGAATATAGAAGAAAATGTTTCTTTTGAGTTTCAGGCTAAAGTACTTAGCATACATGAGCATATAGGTATAGATATGACAAGATCTCACATATTGTATGCTGGCCTTAAACTCCTTGTGTAGATAAGGATTACCTTGAACTGCTAAACCTCCTGCCTTCCATTATAGATATGGTATCATATCTCACTAATGTTGATAGGTGTCCGTGTCTCTCTGTCTCTCTTTTCCTCTTTGTCTTTTTCTTTCTACTTTGGATTGCTTAGCTCCACATCTAATCTTCATTGTACAATTTTATGTACCTTCACGAGTGCTACAAAGAGCATCAATGAAATCTCTAACAAAAGTTTATACACTAGCAGCATGAACTGTGCTAGGCAGAGGTCATAGGTATAGAATTCAGTAGAGAAATATAGTCAAGAATAGTCACAACAATAATCTAAGGGGAACGTGTGTCAAGACAAGAATAGAAAACAGCTTGACAAGACTAGAAGATCAAACCAAAGTGGCCAGGGGGAGCTGAAAGCATATACATCTGGCAGGACTGGGGTACTTGCTGTTCTGCTATCCAACGGTGAATCATTCACACATCTAACACAAATCAGCTGAGTCATCAAGATCTGTTGCAGGAAGTAAAGGACAGTAGTCAACAAGATACATGGGGAGATTGGATTATGTGTTGCAGTGGAAGGACATAAGGGCATGTGACAAACAAGCAAGATGATAAGAAGAATCTCGATGGTGCTAAGAGCAATTGGGTAACCAAAGCAGGTTGACAGAGGAGGGTGGGAGGAATGGAGTAGGAACTAGTTTAGGTAGAGTCGTAAGGACCAGGACATTTATTAAGACCTGAATAATGAGAGAGAAGGGAAGAAGTGTTCTAGGAAGAAGGGACAGAACCACAGTATCTGAAGCACAAAGAAGCGTGATGATTGCAAATTAAAAAAGATCACTTGTTAGGAATCCAAGTGGGAGAGTAATCCTAAATGAGGCAGAAAGGGTAGGTAGGGCTCTGATTTGTTGAGCTCTGTAAGGTAGGATGAGGGTTAGAGAGTAGAGTTTAGTACAGTGGGGACACACTAGTACATCATAAAGCAGGGGCATGACATTGAGCTTCGTGGGATTTGTTTTAGGCTTGCCATGCTGGGGCTAGAACCTAGGATAACTTGCATGCTAGGCAAATACTCTAATCAGTGAGCTACACCAAAGAATCTGAGTTTTGTTTGTAAAGGACTTTCTGGTTTGTCCAGAAAAGCATGAACTGTAGGGATCGTAGCTGAGACTTGAAGAAAATGAAATGAACCGGTTGCTTCTGTACCTCAAGTTAAATGTGGTGCCTAGTCTGATAGGATAAAGTACTTGAGCCTGGATAATTTCCGTGTGTGCGTGTGCATGCACATGTATGTAGATGTTTGTGTGTGCAAGTACATGTGTATAGAGTTAAAAAATCATGCATTTTCCTCAATCACTCCCCACATTAAACCTGGATCACATGATTTGGTTAGACAGGCTGGCTAGCGAGCCACAGGAATCTTCCCTGTCTCTGCCTCATCAGTGTCCCCAGTGATGGTTATAGGTTCTTATGCTTGTATGGCAATCACTACCCAAGAAGGCATCTCCACAGCCCAAATGTGGATACTTTCTATGACAAAACGAGTCATTTCTCACAGTGCTGGAAGGTAGAAAGTCTAAAAAGAAGGACCTTCCAGGTTCTGCCTCTAAGAACAACTGGGGGTTCTTTTTTTGTTTTCGAAAAGATGTTTCCTTGCTTCAGCCTCTGGAGAAGACATTGATGGTGTGCTCACACTGGGGAAGAATCAAAAGATAAAAAGGGAAGGCCTAAACTAGTTCCCTGTCATTTATTTTTCTTTGAGACTCTGTATTCCAACTATGCTGGAACTTGCTATAAAGCACAGGTTGGCCTCAGAATGACAGTTGTCCTCCTGCTTCTGCCCCCAAGTGCTAGGATCAAAGGCATAAGCCACCACATTCTCTTGAGTCCATTTACAAGGTGCCAATCTACTGACAAAGGCACAAGCACCATGACATAATCATTTCCTGAAAGGCTCCATATCTTGATACTGTCATGATGATGAGTATATTTCAACAGTTCAATTTTAAGGGACACTACCTACAGCGGTAGACGATGTCGGTTCATTGTGGTATGAAGCAGTGTAAGGTGTGGACTCAAGGATGTTGTTAATAGGTGTCACATCAGGAAATTGGCTCAGAAGAGAAGGAAAGCAGAGGGATACCTTGGAGTCTGGCTGAGCATGCTGGTGCCATTTAGACATGGGAAGTCCTCTTAGTCCAGCAAGCATGTGTTTCATCTTAGAACCCTTGGAGACTTAAGAGTAGTCATAGGAGCTATTACTACCAAAGTGACTATTCTTCCCTTAACCATCCTTTACTTCGCCTCTACCTCTCATCTTCCTCTTATGGCCTCTCCTTTATGATTACCCTAGAGGCCTACCTGTAGATCCTCATCAGGTAATAGGGAACCGTGAGCTTTACCAACAAGCTTATAGCCAGCTACCTGTAGACTGGTGCTGCCCTCCACTCTATTGGCCCAGAATAACCTTATCCTCTAGGTTAGGCCTAAATACAGAGAACTTGATGTTCACATCCAAAGTGGGACTCTTGTAGTCAAAGCTATGTTTTCTCTTAAGCAACTAACCAGAAGCCAACAGCTCTGACCTTCTCATTTTATTTCCCACAGCATCTTAATACTCTACTTTGTCAGAATAAATAGATAAGCATGACTTTGCAAATAGACTATTTGGGGGATGGATGAATCTAATTACTGGAGCCAATGAACCTTATATTTATTATAGTATCACACAAATCATTATTATATCTAAGAACTGCCCATATGATAAGACAACTCAAAACTAACCAACTGTCTTCAGAAAACCAATATACTTTAATCCTCATCTGTTCCAATTTAACTAACATATTTAGTCATCTTTTCTTGTTTCCTCATTTATCTCTGGCACATTTGGTTCTCCAAAGACAGGGAATGTTGGAAGATAAGAATAACAAGAAAATCTGGAACATGATGAAGACCAGAAATGGGGAGCAACATAAGCCAAAAACTATTAGAAGCAACTGTGCTCAGACTGTCCTCACCCAACCTTCCAGGAGCTGCCAAAATAAACCAGCATCTGCATGGAGATTTATCTTCTTGGTATGAGAGAGGGGAGGATGAAGGAAGAGTTGGCAAAGAGGAGAGAACAAAGAAAGGCGAGAGGAGGAGGAGAGAGGATGGAGGGTGGGAGGAGAAGAGCCACTTCACTTAACTCTCTGTTCAAGTCTTATCAAGATCTAAGAACATACCGCCAGCTGATAAATTGATTTCAATCGTATTTAAATTGCCCATTCTCTAGAAAAAGAAAATCACGTGAGAATATGTTTTGGATGTTAGGCTTCTTTCTAATGACAGATTTTCTTCGGTTAAGATCTCACTTAAACTAAGGGATGCTCAATTTAGCTCTTTGATTCTTATTCCATTCCTCTAAGAAAATGTGAGAATTAACCCATTCTGTGAGTCTCAATGTAAATGAAATTATGAAATGTCTAGTGTTAAGATTCTATACAGTATAATTCTCAGACATCATATCACTTGCAAGTGTTGTCTCTAAAATGTTTCAGACCCTTACATTAGCAGAAGAGAAGCAGTAACAAGATGAACTATAATGAAATAAAACTCCTCCGCGAAGTCAATATTTGGCCTGAACTTGTTTGAAAGCCAAACTGAATATTAAATTAAATGGGTATAAAGGTCATATAAATTAAAGTGGCAGTTTGGCATCTATCCTAAGTCACAAAAGACACCAAAAACCTCCAGAGTAGGAGGTGAAAATGTAAGACAGCAATGCTCTTAAAAATCACAATTCATGGTTTTAAAATGACAACTGTTCATGTGATTGCCCCACAAACCAAGGAAACTAGATTCATATATGATATGGCACTTATCACATCCCAATATGTACTGACATTCAGGGGGAACTCATTAAAATTAATACTCCTCCAATAAATGTAGGCTAAGCACTGCCAGTTGGCATTTTCTCTCAGCTTTAGGCAGATTTCCCAAAAGAATACAGTGGCTGTCCATTTTCTAATCAAAAACCTATCCTGGAAAATTAAATATGACAAATATGAAGGATCAGATGGTTCAACTTACTTTCGAAAAAGTTCACAGGAGGTTAATTTTCCTAATTATTTCACATGACTACCTCTATGGGACAAGGCACACCTATGCCACTTTTACAAGACGAGGCATTTACTACCTACTACCCATGTGTCGCTTCCTCTTGTCTGAGGAAAGAGAAAAGGTTTTGTAATAGTGTCATTGCTGTCATTGTGTGTCGGGGAGTAAGGCATATATAAGTGTGCTTGTTTATTGACATATGTACACATGTGCATGCTGGTGCAAATCTATTTGTGCAATTATACATGGTGAGGGCACAGCTCAATATCAAGTGGCTTCTTCAGTTGTTTTTCATCTTAATTTTTGAGCCAGGGTCTCTCATTGAATCTGACATCCTAGTGACCCGCCTGTCTTTGCCTTCTACCCCTGAGCAGGACTGTAGATATACATGCTTGATTTTTATATAGGGATGCTGAGAATCAAACTTTGTTCAGGATGCCTGTGCTGCAAACAATTTCTTGAGTGAGTCATCTCTCCATCTCTCCATCTTGCATTCCATTGATGGCTATTCAACCATAGACTATCTTTTGGTTAAGGACCTGAGATTTGATATGGTACAATATTATACCGAAGAAAAATCTGGGTGAGTGGTCTGGTCATGTACAAATGACAAAGCAAATTCCATCTGTCCCATCACCACATTTTATCATTAAAGTGGAGTGCTATACCACAAATATTGGAGATGACACTTCTACTCTTTTCAAATTTTGTGGTGTTAAGTATCTCTCATTTGTAATTAAAATGTGCATAAACATTTAAAACAAAGTATATCCATGTTTTTCTATGTCCATAACACTACCATATAAAAGTCTACATCTATGTTAACATATGTGTCTACAAGGAACATACTCTATCAGGAGCTGTCCACAGAATGAGTCACTCCAATTAACAAGTTGGAAGCTCTATAGGCTGCAAGTTCTATGCTCCTTTCACTGCCCTACACATGCAATGGGAAGTAAGGATTATGTGTTAATACAGCTTTGAGGGAGGCTCATGGATACATTTGAACAGAGAAGACTGAGAATATGGAACCTTTGGGACATGGAAGGTAAAAAGAAATATAGTTATCACATACAAAATAATTATATCCTAATGCACATGCAGATTTCCTTACAAAATAATAATAATTTTGAAGTTTGCCATATCCTCAAGATGGACAGTAAATAACGAGACACTTCTCAAATCCCAGAAATCACAAAAACAATACTCATAGTATAGCCCAGGATCCAGAACAACACAGTGTTTGGAAGCAAATTAGTATCCTTGCTGTACTATTCGAAATGTGTGCATAACCTTTTCTTCTCTTCCCTGAAATTAAGGAGAAGGAGTAAGTAACAATTTCCCAGTCCACATGGAGAATTCACAAATTCTTCTGTGATGGCCTTTGACATTATTCAGCACTGGATATAACTAAGTCAAAGGCTATCAAAGTTATTGCCAATATTTTCAGAATATAATTATTCCCCATCATCCTCAGAAAATTGCATTCAGTAACCAACATTTGTTTAATCCATTCATTTACAAAAAATAAGTTTTCAAAGTTAAAGAGATGTGTGAGTGGTTAAGAGAACTGGAAACTCTTCCAGAGGACCAGAGCTTATTTTCCAGCACCCACATGGCAGCTCACAGCCATCTGTAACTCTAGTTCCTGAGAGTCTGATGCCCTCTTCAGACCTCTGCAACCACAGCAAAACATGCATGGAGGAAAAGCATATGGTTAAATTTAAATTTTAAAAGATTAGTTTTCAAAAGTAGTCGAATCAAAGGTATTATTCTGATAATTACCTAATTTACCAGAAAAAAAAACTATTCTCAATAATTAGAGAAACATCAAGAAATGATGTCTGGCCCCTTGCCTCCTACAGCATCTACAGCAAATAGTTCTGTTAGACCAATACCTTCATATATGTCTGTTAATTCATTTAGCAAACATGTATTGACCTTGAGATTGCTCTAGTTGCTGGGGATACAGCAGAGAACGAAACAGATACAGCTCCTTGTCCTCCTGGCATTTACATCTGATTACGTTACGTTGTTATTTTGAATAGCAACCCAGCTGCCAGACATTTAGGCAGGGCTTGGCACGTTTCTCCAGAAGCTTTCACTGTCCAGTCCTCACTGAAGAATTACCTCAGGGTTAAAGAGCAGCATAAGAAACAGAGAAGAATGAGAATCCCCCTCCCCATCTCTCCTATTTGCTTATAACCACCAAGCATAAAATCTACAGCCTGAAAAGAGGTTTACTACATAAATAAGTAGTTAACACCTTTAAACACTCACAAATAAGATCTTCCATGATATCTCCGCCAAGAGTGGTAGGTATCTACCAAGGCTGCCTTTTTGTCTGTGAGGTCCTTGGCCAGCAACTGGCCCCGATCCAATACCAGTAGATCCATCTGGAGTGGTAAGTGTGTGCCTGCCGGGCCAGAAACAAAGGGAAGGGAGTACAGGCTCCCTCCAAACCCTAAACTTTCTGGCCATTCAGCGGGGCTTCTTCCCTGCTACTGGCTTTCTCAACTTATCCCACCCCAACTTGCCCCCAAGCACCCCTTTCCATCTGTGGGGTCCTAGGATCCCCCAATTCAGCCTGCTTTGGGGCTGAGGCTCTGGGGACACAGTGGTGAGTGCAAGGCTGCAGGGATCTCTTTGTTTCATGAAGCCGGCATCTACGAGGTACTTGGCCAACAAGTGGCCCTGATCCAGTACAAGTAGATCCATCCAGAAGGGGTCCTTAGATCCACCACCACAGCCTACTTCAGGGAGGAGGGGATCTGAGAGCCAACTCCAGTGCTGAGGGGTCCTAGGAGAGGGCAGAACAAGAAAAATCCCCAAGTACACAGTTAGCCACAACAAAAATTGGACCAAGCTGCCGAGACTCTCCTGAACACATCTGAAGGAAGAGATGGGCAGGCACCAATGCAAGAATTCCTCCAACAACCTGAAAAGCAACATGATAACACCAGAATCCAGTAACTGTGCAACAGAAAGACTTGAACAACCTAATCCAGAAGAAGTAGAAGAAATCGATCTTAACGTAACATTATGAAAGTGATAGAGACCATTAAAGAGGATGTGAAAAACTCCTTTAAAGAAATGGATGAGAAGACTAACAAAAAGTTAGAAAAATTAATAAATCCCTCAAAGACACCCTAGAAAACCAAGAAAAAGCAATCAAACAGGTTAAGGAAACAGTTCAGGACTTGAAAACTGAAATGGAGGCAATGAAGAAAACACAAACTAAGGCATGGCGGGATATGGAAAATCTGGGTAAATGAATAGGAACTACAGAGACAAGTAAAACCAACAGAATACAAGAGATAGAAGAAAGAATCTCAGGTGCTGAAGATATGATAGAGAAAATAAACTCATTGATCAAAGAAAACAACAAATCCAAAAAATTCTTAAAACAAAACATCCAGGAAATCTGGGACACCATGAAACGACCAAACTTAAGAATAATAGGGAGAAGAAGGAGAAGAATTACAGCTCAAAGGCCCAGAAAATATATTCAACAAAATTATAGAAGAAAACTTTACCAACCTAAAGAAGGATATTTATATGAAGGTACAAGAAGCATACAGAATACCAAATAGACTGGATCATAAAACAATCCCCTCGCCATATAATAATCAAAACACAAAACATACAGAAAGAATATTAAGAGCTGCAAAGGAAAAAGGTCAAGTAACATATAAAGGTAAACCTATCAGAATTACACCTGACTTCTCTATGGAAACCATGAAAGCCAGAAGGTCTTGGGTAGATGTGATACAGACACTAAGAGCCCATGGATGCGAGCCCAGACTACCATGCCCAGCAAAGCTTTCTTTCACCATCGATGGAGAAAACAAGCTATTCCAGGATAAAAACAAATTTAAGCAATACATAGCCACAAACCCAGCCTTACAGAAAGTACTAGAAGGAAAACCACAACAAAAGAGAACAAACAGCACCCATAAAAACACAGACATCTAACAGCCCTCCACTGGCACAACTCAAAGAAGGGAAACACACAAACTCTACAACCCTAAAAAAAATAACCAGAGTTAACAACCACTGGACGTTAATATCACTGGACTCAATTCACCTATAAAAAGGCACAGGTTAAGAGAATGGATATGAAAACAGGATCCAATATTCTGCTGTTTACAAGAAACACACCTCAACTACAAAGACAGACATTATCTCAGAGTAACAAAATCGACTTCAAACTAAAATCAATCAGAAGACATGGAGATGGACACTTTATGCTCATAACAGGAACAATTCATCAGGACGAAGTCTCAATCCTGAATATATTTGACCCTAATATAAAAGCTCCCACATGTTTAAAAGAAACATTACTAGAACTCAAAGCACACATCAAACCCCACACACTAATAGTAGGAGATTTCCACACTCCTCTCTCACCAATGGACAGGTCAACCAGACAGAAACTTAACAGAGAAATAAGAGAACTAACAGATGTAATGAATCAAATGGACTTAATAGACATCTATAGAACATTCCACCCAAACAGGAAAGAATATACCTTCTTCTCAGCATCTCATGGAACCTTCTCAAAAATTGTTCACATACCAGTTAACAAAGCAAAATCGACAGATACAAAAAAAAAATTGGAGTAACCACCTGTGTCTTATCAGATCACCATAGAGTAAAGTTAGAATTTAACAACAATTCCACCCCCAGAAAGCCTACAAACTCATAGAAACTGAACAGTCAACTTCTGAACCATTCCTGGGTCAAGGAAGAAATAAAGAAAGAAATTAAAGTCTTTCTTGAATTCAATGAAAATAAAGAAACAACATACCCAAACCTATGGGACACTATAAAAGCAGTGCTAAGAGGAAAGTTCATAGCACTTAGTGCCCACATAAAGAAAACGGAGAAAGCACACATTAGTGATTTAACAGCATGCCTGAAAGCTCTAGAAAAAAAGAAGCCGACTCACCCAGGAGGAGTAGAAGACTGGAAATAATCAAACCGAGGCTGAAATCAACAAAATAGAGACACAGAAAACAATCCAAAGAATCAATGAAACAAAGAGCTGGTTCCTTGAGAAAATCAACAAGATCGACAAATCCCTATCCAAACTATTCAAAAGGCAGAGAGAGAGAACCATCAAATTAACAAGATCAGAAATGAAAAGGGGGACATAATAACAGACACTGAGGAAATTCAGAGAATCATTAGGTCATACTACAGAAGCCTGTACGCCACACAATTGGAAAATGTAAAAGAAATGGACTGTTTTTTAGATAAATAGCATATACTGAAATTAAATCAAGACCAGGTGAACATTTAAATAGACCTATAGGTTGCGAGGAAATAGAAACTGTCATCAAAAACCTCCCAACCAAAAAAAAAAAGCCCAGGACCAGATGGTTTTAATGCAGAATTCTACCAGAACTTCCAAGAAGAGCTAACACCTATACTCCTTAATGTGTTTCACGTAATAGAAACAGAAGAGTCATTGCCAAACTCTTTTTATGAAGCTACAGTTACCCTGATACCAAAACCACACAAAGATGCAACCAAGAAAGAGAATTACAGACCAGTCTCACTCATGAACATCGATGCAAAAATTCTCAATAAAATACTGGCAAACCTAATCCAAAAACACATCAAAAAATCATCTATTATAATCAAGTAGGCTTCATCCCAGAGATGCAGGGCTGGTTCAACATATGAAAATCTATCATTGTAATACATCATATAAATAAACTGAAAGAAAAAACCATATGATCATTTCATTAGATGCTGCAAAAGCATTTGACAAAATTCAACACCCATTTATGATAAAGGTCTTGGAGAGATTAGGGATACAAGGATCATATGTAAATATAATGAAAGCAATATACAGCAAGCTGACAGCTAACATCAAATTAAATGGAGAGAAACTCAAAGCGATTCCACTAAAACCAGAAACAAGACAAGGCTGTCCACTCTCTCCATATCTCTTTAATATAGTGCTTGAAGTTCTAGCAATAGCTATAAGACAACTTAATGAGATCAAGGGAATTTGAATCAGAAAGGAGAAGTCAAACTTTCGTTATTTGCACATGATATGATAGTGTACGTAATTGACACCAAAAACTCTACCAAAGAACTTCTACAGCTGATAAATACCTTCAGTGATGTGGCAGGATATAAGATCAACTCAAAAAAATCAGTAGCCCTCCTATACACAAAGGATAAAGAAACAGAGAGGGAAATCAGAGAAACATCACCTTTCACGATAGCCACAAATAGCATAAAGTATCTTGGGATAACACTAACTAAAGAAGTGAAAGATCTATTTGACAAGAACTTTGAGGCCTTGAAGAAAGAAACTGAAGAGGATACCAGAAAATGGGAGGATCTCCCATGCACCTGAATTGGTAGAATCAATATAGTAAAAATGGCAAATCTACCAAAGGCAATCTATAGATTCAATGTAATCCCCAACAAAATTCTTCATAGACCTTGAGAGAACAATAACTAACTTTATATGGAAAAACAAAAAGCTCAGGATAGCCCTAACAATCCTATACAATAAAGGAACTTCTGGAGGCATTACCATCCCTGACTTCAAACTCTATTACACTGCTACAGTAATAAAAACAGGTTGGTATTGTCATAAAAACAGAGACATTGACCAATGGAATTGAGTCGAACATCCAGATATTAATCCACAAGCCTATGGACACCTCATATTTGACAAAGAAGCTAAAATTATACAATGGAAGAAAGAAAGCATCTTTAACAAATGGTGCTCGCATAACTGGATGTCAAGTTGTAGGAGAATGAAAATAGATCCTTATCTATCACCATGCACAAAACTCAAGTCCAAATGGATTGAAGACCTCAATATAAATCTGATCATACTTAACCTGATAGAAGAGAAAGTGGGAAGTAGCCTGTAATACATGGGCACAGGAGACCAGTTCCTATGTATAACCCCAGTGACACAGACAATAAGAGCAACAATGAATAAATGGGACCTCCTGAAACTGAGAAGCTTCTGTAAAGCAAAGGACACTGTCATTAAGACAAAAAGACATCCAACTGAATGGGAGATCTTCACCAACCCTACATCAGACAAAGGTCTGGTCTCCAAAATATATAAAGAACTCAAGAAACTAGACATTAGAATTCTAAATTACCCAATTTAAAAAATGGGGTAATGATCTGAACAGAGAATTCTCAACAGAAGAAGTTCGAATGGCCAAAAGATACTTAAGGTCTTCCTTAAGCAATCAGGGAAATGCAAATCAAAACAACTTTGAGATACCATCTTACACCTGTCAGAATGACTAAAATCAAAAACACCAATGATAGCCTATGCTGGAGAGGATGTGGAGTAAGGGGAATACTCATCCATTGCTGGTGGGAATGCAAACTGGTGCAACCACTTTGGAAATCAGTGTGGAAGTTTCTCAGGAATTTGGGAATCAACCTACCTCAGGATCCAGCAATACCACTCTTGGGAATATACCCAAGAGATGCCTAATCATACTACAAAAGCATTTGTTCAACTATGTTCATAGCAGCATTATTTGTAATAGCCAGAACCTGGAAACAACCTAGGTGCCCCCAATGGAACAATGGATAAAGAAAGTGTGGAATATATACACATTAGAGTACTACTCAGCGGTAAAAATCAATGACATCTTTAATTTTGCATGCAAATGATGGAAATAGAAAACACTATCCTTCTGAATGTGGCGGCGAAAGTTGGCAGATGGAGAACCCACAAACAATGACACCAGGACCTATCTCTTCTGCATGTATTAACTTTTTGAGAACCGAGTCTTTTTGAATGCACTCCTTCCTAGGCCAGGAGGGATGGGGGTGGGCCTTGGACTTCCAACAGGGCAGGGCACCATGCCCTCTTTCAAGGAAGAAGGGGGA
>PVIU01029605.1:0-17339 GCA_004026605.1 Ondatra zibethicus
TCTCTCTCTCTCTCTCCCTCTCTCTCTCTCTCCCTCTCTTTCTCTCTCTTTCCTCCTTCCTCTGCATTTTATTTATTTAGCAATTTTAATTTCATTTAGATATTCAGCAATACAGCCTTTCCAGAACTAATAGCCTGTCCATTCTACCCAGTAGGCTATTTAAAATATTTGTTTGAAAGTCTGTGCAATGAACAATTTAATATCTGTGTCCCTTGACAACACAGCTGCACTCTCTTGCCCCACTCAGAGCTTATTTTTGCAATTTGCTGGTGCTTATTACCATATATATTTTTTTCTATCTTAAAACCAAGACCATGGTGATCTCATTCTAAATTTTACTAGGAACCAGTATAACCTTCTCAACTTGCTGACTATAGTATTTCATGCTTCTTTCTGGGAAAATCTCCACAACTAGTCAGAGATATCTAATGGTGTCTCTGCTGCATAATGTTAGCTAGTGCTGGAAGATGAACGGTTTCTAAAACTCTTCAGTTGCTATGATCTTCTCCAAAGAACAGTGATTTGGACCTCTTCTCTGGTTTTCCCTCTGAGAAGTGTCTTAGTAATAGCTCCAAGAAGAGAAGAAGCCAGCACACAAATGGGTCTCCATCCTACATGCTATTCCAAGTGCACACCAGGCTCAGATCATCCTGGTTTTCACAGCAATTCTGAGCAAAAGGAAGTGAAATAAACTGCTGCTTTAGGGACTCGGACATCACCAACTTGTTTTTGGTTTTGTTTTTAAATCACAGATATTTACTGTTTGTTTTTACCATTTTGGCAAACCCAAGTGCTCCTAAAACTAAGTTCAATTTGGTTTCATGTAAAGGTGAAACAGTGACTGTTGTTTGAGACAAAGATGGACCTGGAAGTCTTAAGATAGGAATTCTTGCCAGAATCATAAACCGCTGATAGAAATAATGGCT
The DNA here is from genome assembly GCA_004026605.1 of Ondatra zibethicus. Classification (NCBI taxonomy): domain Eukaryota; kingdom Metazoa; phylum Chordata; class Mammalia; order Rodentia; family Cricetidae; genus Ondatra; species Ondatra zibethicus. The sequence continues at coordinate 927 of PVIU01029605.1, forward strand.
TTTTTATTGGTTTAAAAATTAAACTACCCACTAGGCTATTTAAGTATTAATAAAAGCGATTTTGGAAGGATTGTGACTTATTTCAGATAAACATCTAAAATTTTTTAAAGATTTTGGTCCAAAATTATTCAGCCTCAGAGTGAGGTTCTGACCTGATGAACCCTGGATTTCATCTTCATCTTCATCTCCTGTTTACTTCCTGCATGGATTCTGCAAGGGATGTACTGTGACTGTCTAGCATGCTTCTCCTCCTAGTCTGCATGGATTCTGCAAGAGATGCACCATGACTGCCTAGCATGCCTCTCATGGTCTGCATGAATTTGGGAAGGGATGCACCGTGACTGTCTGGCATGCCTCTCATAGTCTGCATGGATTCTGCAAGGGATGCACCGTGACTGTCTAGCATGTCTCTCCTCCTGTTGCTCTCCATTCTCAATTCCTAGGAGGAAATGAAATAGCACCAAATACTTTCAATCTGGAGATCTAGGGTTATTCAAATTCAAGTAGTGATGTGTGCTTATGTGTACGTGTGTACATATATGTGTATACCATACAGATCAACTAATATGTTAATATATTTACCGAAAATTTACATTTATTATTGACACACATATAGCTATGGCCTACTTTCTAAGTGATATATATGTAATGTTTTAATATTTAATGTATTATGGATTATTACTATACCTATTAGTTTGTTTATAAATTTAAATGGGGGAGCCTTATATATAGTATATAAAACATGGTTACTAGATTTATTTATTTTCTGTAAAATATATCATATTTCTGAAAAATAATGGTAAGATTTTTACCCAGCTACTCTTATAGTTTGGTTAACAGTACTTTTCACGCAGGCTTTTATTATTCTCTGGTCTGCCTATGTCAGAACTCACTCTCAGAGCTTTCTAACTTAGAAAACATTCTGAATTTTGCCCATCACATGTATGACTGTAATTCTTCATTGTGGAAGCCACATGCCACAGCTAAAAACAAGTGCTGGCTATGAAAGAGTCAGAAAACACATGATCCTGATAACCAACTAAAAAGACAAAAAGGTATCATTCTCAGAAGTAGCAAAGCGACCAGGGAATGTTGCAGGAGAGGTGGCGAATGTAGTTTTCATAGCGCTCTATGGATCATGGAAAGCAAAGTGCTGAACCTCCAACATGCTGGAGACGTGCTCCTGCATATCTTACGCATATGTTAATTCAAGTGTCACACTGCATAAGTATATGCAGTATGTATGTATATATGTATGTATGTATACATACACATATTTTTATGTATATATTAGTTATTATCAGTGACCACAGGGATGTGTGAAGCTTATGATCAGAAAACAGAGCTTCTCTGGTCTCAGCAATTTTAATTAGGCCAAAATCAAGTAGTCGGTTGCACTTTTAGCTATGTGGGTTACTTTATCTACCTATTTTTTTAACTTGGAGAAAAATAAGCATTCTTCAACCCTTCTGAAGGCTTTTCTTCTTTTAATTTCTTTATTTGTTTGAGAATTTTATATATATGCATATAACGTGCTTTATCAAATTCTTCCTTTTAATCCCTCCCCATTCTGTCTATGCTTTCCCTTCCCACTTCATGCGGTCAAATGCACTGAGGTCTCGGTGCAGCCTGTCTGTGTGACTCTTTGTCCTTTCAGACAAGCTGCCATTTATCCTTAGATCAGTCTATCAGTTCTTCCGCTCAACGAGCTCCTATTACGCGCCTGCCACATGTGTGAGGCGCCCCTGAGTATCCACCTGTGACTTGACTCCTAGAACAGTAGGTTCTGCTGTGCAGCTGCCTGAGATAAAAATACTATTCATGGATAATCCCTCAGGGAGGGATGCCGAAGACACTTGACTCAGGATCAAGGAAGAACATTCCAGCACCAATCAGCCATGATGTGACCAAAGTCCAGACCAAGACCTCAGGAAAGAGAATTTCAGAGAGAAGGCTGACTGTTTAGGCAAAAGTCGGGCAACGGGACTTCGTGGGAAGAGAATCAAGAGCCGAGGTTTAAGTTAAAATGGATATATCAACTGCAGTCTTTGATGTACATGTGAGGCACCAGAGTGTGGTGTGGCTTCATCATCTCCAGTTGTAACCCCATTTCCTACGGATTCAGTGTCCTCTTCCTGCCTCTGTGAGCATCACAAATACACACACACACACACACACACACAGTGTACATATATACATGTTGTCAAATGCCAATACATAAAAGTAAATGTTTTAAAAATTACAACATGAAAAGACTGGCAGAGGAAGAGCATGGGTGTCAATCTGTGCATTTAGTAACTGTAGAGGGATGACATGAAGAATAAATGCAGAATAATAATTTTAAAAAACGGAAGGGAAACAAACTAGACATTGTACACTGGTTTCCAGAGTCTGAGACAGTCCTGGGTCTCTGCCTCATGGTGGGGGCTGAAGACAGGGTGGATTCATAGCAACCCAATACTTTGGCAGCAAGGTAAACAACATTGAGGTATTTATATAGAGAGCACATGGTAAATTAAAAGAAAGATAAATATCAAGGCCTGGATCTGATATAGGGAGTTTACTGGCTTTGATGTTGCATCTCTGATTAGCACAGACTTAAAACGATGCTTAAAATTGCAGGCACAATCTCCTCAGTGACAGGTCCCAGTTAGTTTGTCAAAATTACTCATCACCCCAGGTGCACGTTTGTCTAGTAGGTTTTGAATGAGATGGTGCAATGCCACACTGCTTAGAGCCTCATAGTGCACTTATTGCTGGGCCTCCTGGCAGAAGGAAAACCAACATAGTCACTAATTACAAGACAAATATTGTCAGTGATGTCACTTGTCATCTCAGTTCATGACAACAGACATGGGGACAGACGTCAGGAAGGCCAGCAGCAGCAGCACTCGCTCACTAATTATGGAGAAGAATATCGTTTCTCTTGACTTCAGTAGGAAGACAGTATAATCTAGAGGTTCAAATTCTATGTTAAATCACTCCCCAACCATCTATTTCATGTCAAATTCTTTGACTCCGTAGTTTTAGTTGGAGGTTTTTTGAGTATTCCAATCCCTGCTTTTATATCAATAAAACCTGAGAGAGCCGCTGGGAAGAAGGATGAATTAGAGTATACATGCAAGAGTCTTACATGTCACATGCGACAGGCATGCACGGAAGCTTCTGACTGAAGATGGAGTGAATAAGGGTTTGAAGGCCTTTCCCGTTCTCTGTGCAGGACAGGAAAAGAGGCGGCAAAGACTTGGAACCCACTGACATGCATATTCTATGGAACAGCAGAAATCTCAATGCAGGCTTTGGAACCTGGAAGTTGACCAGAGGCTGACTCCCCTTCTTGCTTAACTCTTTCACCATGATGGTTTTCTGTTCACTTCACAATGTAAGTGTGAAAAATGAAGTGGAAAAATACATGATTCTTCTAACTACCAAAAGAATAATATTTTCTGAATTTCCAAAGCAGTTTATTTTGTTGGAGTGTGTTCAAGTTTGTTTGCATGCTCAGATTCTGGTTTTTATTTACTGTGTTCAGCATGGTCAATCTCTCCTAATGCAAACTAATCAGCTCCAAGTCCACGTTTTCACCAAATGAAACAGGTCTGCCCTAAGTACGAGTATGGTTTTAAGTATCTAAATTTTATGGCATGTGTGTGTGTGTGTGTGTGTGTGTGTGCATGCATGTGTGTGTAAGTGCCCACATGTGCACAATGTATTTGGTATGTGATGTGCGATATGTGTGATGCATATGATGTGTGTGATATGTATGGCATGGGATATATATGATATCTATGTCTCTCTGTGTGCAATTTGTATGTAGAGTGAAGGTATGTGTTGTGGAATAACTCTGTACACTGTGAAAATGTGTTGCACTCATTGTTAATAAAAAGCTGATTGGCCGATAGCCAGGAAAGAAGTGCAGGTGGGACAACCAAACTAAGGATGCTAGGGCAGGAAGGGGAGGGAGTCACAGGAGTCTGGGAAGTCGCAAGCAGAAGCAGGGAAAAGCAAGATGGAGGTGCCGTAGTGAGAAAAGGTACCAAGTCACATGGCAAAGCGTAGATAAGAAATATGGGCTTATTTAAAATGTAAGAGTTAGCAAGTAACATGTTTGATCTATTGATTGACCAAGTATTTACAATTAATATTAAGCCTCTGTGTTGGTTATTTGGGAAGTGGCTGCCAAAAGACAGCATTCAGGAGTCAGTTCTCTCCTTTCACCGTGGGTTCTGTAAATTGAAGGCAGGTTGTGTCGTCAGATTTTTCAGCAAGCACCTTTACCCAACTAAACCATCTTGCTAGTCCCGGCCCTAATATCCAAGACATAAAGGTGTAACTCTGACTGGGCCAGCAGAAGGTCTGGAAGTCCATGTGCGTGTATGACAGAACCCACTTGGAGATGATGATGGGACTTAAAAAATCATTTGAAAAATTTTAAGGGTAATTTTTTTGTATAATTAATATCAAAGAGTTTGCAGAGAAATCATGGTTTATTATTCCATATGATCTCCATAGAAGCAAACATGGTAATATTTACACCCCAAGACCACTTCCATTTGAAAAAATTAAGTACTTTTCACTGCAGACACAAAAGAGCCAGATAACGTGCAGCAATAGCTTCCACTTAGGCACTGTTTCCTGTGGTTTTGCTATCTGTAGGCGATTTCAGTTCAAAAGTATACTACGTAGAAAACCCAAGAAGCAAGCTGTAGGTCGTAACTGTGTGCTGTTGTGCGTGCTGCGGGGCAGTCTGAGGTGTTCTATGACATTTGCCTGGGAAAGGGAAGCCTTCCTCAGAGCAGGGGTCTGTGTGCTACTTCCTGTTAGTGACCTCATAGACATTAGTTGTTAGATTGGCTGCTAGGACATTGCAATGTCCCTGCTCACCTCTTACTTTTGGTAAGAGAACCCCACCTATATGATTCCAGTGGTTCAGATCTACCAGAGAGAAGCTATAAAATGCTATCTTAAAGTGAAAAGGGCAAACATTTTCCTCAACTTCCTAAGGAAAAATAACTGTTTTCTGAGGGTGAAAAGATGTACAGAAAGAATAAATTCTGTCTAGGAAATTAAGAAGAGGAAAAAGAGAAGTGTTTGGTACTCTCTCTGGGGCGCCCCAAAATGTGACCAGGGTGACCAGTGTGCACTAAATTCTTAGTTGTAGAGGGAAAGGCATTAAATCTGTGCATATGTGTGTAGAAAAAGCCAAAAGCTTTGGTAGCATATGTGGTCTCCAGCATCCACTAGGGGCTCTTGAAATGTGCCCACTACAAACAAAGGAAAGACTACTGTATCCATAGAGTTTCTGAGGATGCTTATGTTTTTAAAGAAAAGAAATATTTTATTATTATTATTGTCACTATTCTGGGAAATACCATTATTAATATTATTAATTGAAGAGATATTTTATATACAAGGGAAAAAGGGGGCATTTAAGGCAGGACTATCAGCTAATGATCTTTATTTAGCTTGTGCAATGTCTGGCAAGATTGATCAAAAGCCAGGTTTGGATTATGTGGAGAGAGATCTTGACACTGGACAAGTAGTACATGGGAAGTTTGAAGTGGTAGCTTTGATAAGACAGAGACTTCAAAATCCAGACTGTATCCTGTGTTTTCCCATTGGCAGCATAGGCTGGAAACTAGAAAACAAAATAGTATGATGTTTTCTCTGATGTTATGTAAGTGGGTTAGTTTGTGAGATAAAAAGAAATTCAGTTGCATGCTTGGAGTTAAAAGCAATTATGCACTGGGCGGCGGTGGTGCATGCCTTTAATCCCAGCACTTGGGAAGCAGAGGCAGGCGGATCTCTGTGAGTTTGAGGTCAGCCTGGTCTACAAGAGCTAGTTCCAGGACAGAAACCTTTTCGAAACCCTGTCTTGAAAATATTGAAAGAGATACAGACAAAGTAAAGGGGCTTTCCATTTAAATATTAGGAGGGACTAGAGAAATATCTCGGCAGTTAAGAGCTCTGACTGCTCTCCAGAGGATGGGGAATTGATTCCCAGCACCCACATGACAGTCTGTAACCAACTGTAACTCCAGTCCCAGGAGACCTGATGTCCTCTTCTGGTGTCTGGGGGGCACCAGGCATTCATGTAGTGCACAGAAATATGTGTAGGCAAAAGACCTGCCACATATAACTAGCTAATTAAACCAATACATAAATAAATAAATAAAACAATGAATGAATGAATTTCAAGCATTGGATTTCATCACAATTCCTATACAACTTCTAATGGCTTTATTTTTTTATTTAAAAATCAAGATAATCTTTCTGTTCATATGGAAAAACAAGAAGCCTAGAATAGCTAAAACAACTTCTGAGAGTTGGTACAAAGCCATCGTACTTGTTTCTGGCATACAAACAAACACATAACTTAATGGACTAGAACTTAATGCAGATTTTTTAAAACCCTTCTGAATTGGTGGTGTGCTGTGGGATATTTGTACATTGTGTGAAGATGTATTGTTGTGATTGATGTACTATAAAGGTGAATGACAATAGCTAGGAAGAAGTTAGATGGGACTTCCGTGGACAGAGATGAGTCAGGAAAGAAGAAAGGCAGAGTCTCCAGCCAGACACAGAGAAAGCAACATGAGCAGTACAGAGAGATGAGGTAACAAGCCACACAACAGAGCATAGATTAAAATAAATGGGTTAATTAAAGTTATAGGAGCTAGAGGGACAAGCCTACACTGAGGCCGAGCACTCATAATTAGTAATAAGTCTCTGTGTCATTATTTGGGTGCTGGCTGATGGGACAGAAAGACTCGCTACCTAGGTAAATCGATTTTTAACTAATTCGACATGGAAATGGAAATGAGGCGAGCGGCCTTTTCAGCAATCAGTATTGGAAAAACTAGGTGTCCGTGTGCAAAGGAATGGATTATTCACAGAATCTAAGCATTACTCAAAATGTATCAAAGACCAAAGTGAAGATGTAAAACTCTAACTTCATGGAAGAAGAGGAGCAAATTGCGATGATGCAGGGAGCCATAGGCACAAACGCCATTACAAGATGACGCTTGCATCCTTGCAGTTTGGAGGTAAACAATTCCATATTTGGCAATGCTTCTGGACTGAGCGTCCAGGCGCCTCCCGCATGCGCAATAACCTAGGTGTCCCTAACCAATCCCGAGGACTCTGGTGCCAGCGGGTACATGGCAGCCAATCAAGGCGAGTCGCGTCACATCTCCCTATATAAGCAGCTGCCATTTTAGACCTCGCTCTCTCTTGCCTCTCTCTCTCACCTCCCACTCTTTCCCGCCTCAACCAAGTGCTCTCCAATAAAGCGTGATCCGAGAAGAATCCTGAGTGTGGCTGTTTTTCCACTGGTCAGGAGTCGGCCAGACAATGACCCGGAAGAGATAGAATTTTGAAATATATGATGGCAAATGATGGAGGGAAAGCCACGGATACAGTGAACGTCAAACTCGCAATCTCCTCACTTCAGAGGATGCCGCTGCTGTGCTAACACTGTGTTAGAGTGGAGACGAAGAAGCAGAAAAGCAGGAGGGAGAAACTGGGGAGGGGTCTCAAGAAAGAGAAGGAGAAAGGGGCAGCAGAAGCAGTGATGGACAATGCAAAGATGCTTTCAAATACAAGATTCGGCACAGTCTGAAAGAGAATGTGTCCTGTGGGGAATTGAAAAGCAACATGCACCTGGAACCCTGGGGACTGCTGGCCAGGTATTCTAGCTGAATCAGGAACTCTAGTTTTAGTGAGAAACCCTGCCTTACAGAATAAGGTAACGTGTGATAGGAGAAGACACTAAAGTTGACCTCTGACCTCCACATGCACAAGCACAGGGAAATGCACCCACCCACACATCCCCACATACACATGTAACATACACTGTGAAACCAAGTGAAAGAGTCTGAGTATGAGAATCACGGTATGTTGAAGAAATCATCTCCGAATTGAAAGATACATTGTCTGAATGGCTAAATTATCTCTTTTCAGACAAAAATAACTCAAGAACTACCTCGTTTGTCAATATCAAAACCACACAGATCTATGTGTGTATTGTATGACAGAATTGTCATAGGAAGGAAGCTGCTCAAACATGCTAGTCTGCCCATTTTTCTTTTTAAAGACACAGTCAGGCTATGGATCCCAGGTCAGCCTGGAATTTGGGGTCCTGACCAAGTCTTCCAAATTCTGAGATTTTTAAGCTTGCTCTGTGATACACAACTCTACCACACACTCCAGGGAGACCGAGTGCAATCCGATGAACTGCCTGTCAAGGGAGCCCAAGGGAAGGTCAACTTGAATTCTTGTTCATATTCCAAGGCAGGCAGAACTGGAAAACTTAAGTGAAAATTTTAGTAGGTTCAATATTTAAGAACAAAATGACACCTATTGCAAAGGTTTTTAAAAGTAAAAGTGAAAATTTATACCCAAAAAAGAAGTTGTTGTAGATTACACAATTACTCAGGACGCTGTAATTTTGTTTTCTTATTCTAAGATCATCAAATAAAACATTAATGATCTATGGGGGGGAAAATAAACCCTCCAGCTGCACAAGACAATTTCACTCTATTATGAGATAATTGGATTTCTATGACTTTCTTTTTTACTAAGCTAAGTGACTGAACCAAAGAAAGCTAAAATGATCACTTCCTCAGAACACGGTGTGACCTCCCTGAACGCTGCTGCTCTCCCATGGCACATATCAATTAACCTCTCTCACTTAGTAAGATGGACTGAAAGGAACAAGTAATGATCCCGTTGCATGTGCAGCATCTCCAAGAAAATAATAATTATACTAAGAGTGTCTTTAAAAGGATAAATGATTCTGTGTTTGGAACACAGGGATCAGAAGATTTTTGGATGAATTGTTCTTCCTCATTGAGAAATAGTAACAGACTATAGAGGAGTGCAATCTCAAATAATTTTTATTGGTCAGGAATATCTCGCCAGTGTGGTAATCCTAATTTGTATTATAGTGGGCAACAATTTCCATAAATTTTGTAATGCCTTCTATTGAAACTCTCAGTAAGTATGTGTAATGTGTGTAGCTCTCGGGACCTTGGTAGGGCTGTCCCTTAGTAGCTTTTAAAAGTGTTTGTGTGTGCCTGGAGAACACACTCAGCAGTTAGGAGTACTTGCTGCTCATTCAGAGGACACAGGGTTGGAGCCTAGCACAAACATGGTGATTCCAGCTCTATGGGATCCAATGACCTCTTTAGTCTCCACAAAGCATGCATGTGGTGCACCTATGTATAGGAAGAAACTCAAACTCATAAAGAAAAATTAATGTTTTTAAAATAGTATATGTGGGTTCCTCTGCTTCATTTGATGAAAAGTAACATCTTCATAAATTTCCTAATATATTCTTTCAATTTATTCATGCTAGTAGTGTGTGGGGAATGTAGGCTTGTTTTAGTGTGTGTGTATGTGTGTTGTATTCCATTTTTTAAAAAGTGGAAAAAAGTTCATGTAAACAATTTTGCAACTTTGTTGGGAGGATAGGATTCTAAGGAAGTCATAGGTCATTTGTTTTCCAACCGATTGCAGTGGTCCTGGCCTTGTGTCTTCCTTTGTTTAGTAAAATCTGGCTTACGAAGAACCTTGCTGCACATTCTGGGCACCACAAAGACCCTTCTACATCTATACCACTCCTTTCCATTCTACATTCCAAAAATGGCCTGCTCGGGGTGTCTGAAGCCCTGAATCCCATAGGGAAGCAGAGAGCATAGCAGAGGACTGGACAATTTATAAAATAAATAAGAAACAAAATTTTGCTGTTTTAAGATTCTACCAGAGTAGGTCTGGCTAATGCAGATGAGGTGAGGATTTCTTAAAAAAGACCCAAAAGCACTCATTTTAAAAGGAAATCTTACATTATATATGTCTTATGTATGATATTTTATATCTAATATCATATATAATATATCATAATAATATATAAAATGACAACACAGGCAAGTACTATACACATTTTCATAGCATGGTTAGTTTTATCCAAGCAGAATAAAGATTCTATGTCAGACGGTGGTAGAAAAGAAAACCAACAAATTATCTGTGGGGAGTGGTTGTCTGTGGAGCTAGTGCCCCATCATCTATGAAGACTTGATCTGTTTATCAATCTTTAATTATTAATGGCTAGAATTCTAAAACATTACTCACTGGATATTTTTAATTAACTTGTTTTATTTCTATATATAATGTTTATGCCACATTATTATATTGTTATTCAATTGTATATTCAATTATGTTGAAATTTATTCAACATCATTTATTTCTTTAAAAAAAAAGCTTATTTTCTGAGGTTGTGAATTCACAAGGTTAAGACTGAATGAATTATCCCACAAGGGATTGTTGATGAAATCAAGTCTGTTCCCTTTCCTTAATGTCTTAGAATCCACAGAAATGAAAACTTTGCACTTTTACTTTCTTGTAAAAGTTGGGGGGAATTAACTGGGTACTGAAACTAGGGTCTCAGGAATGCTAGGCAAACATTTCCACTTGAGTTCCCAGCCTTTCTTTCCAGTTTATTCTCAGGCAGCTTCTCACTGAGTTGCCCAGGGTAGCCTCATAGTCATTCCTTAGCCCAGGCAGGTCTTGAATCTGCGTTGCTCCTGGTCCAGCCTCCTGTGTATCTGGGATTGCAGAAGGTAGACACATTTTAAATTTCTTTTACAATTATTTTGCCTCTTAATTATACAGTTTCACCGGTAATTGTTTAAATTTCATTTTTAATTTCAATACTACAAAGAAATGTAAAGACTAATGTTCTTTAACATAAGCTGTCATCAGTGTTTTTGATCTTGGCCATTCTTACAGGTGTAAGATGGAATCTCAGAGTTGTTTTGATTTGCATTTCTCTGATGACTAAGGATGTTGAACATTTCCTTAGGTGTCTTTCAGCCATTTGAGAGTCGCCTGTTGAGAGTTCTCTGTTTAGGTCTGTATCCAATTTTTTAATGGATTATTTGTTCTTTTGATGTCAAATTTCTTGAGTTCTTTATGTATTTCTGAGATCAGTCCTCTGTCCAATGTGAGGTTGGTGACGGTCTTTTCCCATTCTGTAGGCTGCCGTTTTAGTCTTGTTGACCGTGTCCTTTGCTTTACAGAAACTAGTTTCAGGAGGTCCCATTTATTAATTGTTTATCTCAGTGTCTGTGCTACTGGGGTTATATTTAGGAAATGGTCTCCTGTGCTGATGCATTTAAGCGTACTTCCCACTTTCTGTTCTATGAGGCTCACTGTGGTTGATTTTATGTTGAGGTCTTTAATCCATTTGGACTTAAGTTTTGTGCATGGTGATAGATATGGATCTATCTGCATTATTCCACATTTGATATCCAATTACACCAGCACTATTTGTTGAATATGCTTTCTTTTTTCCATTTTATATTTTTAGTTTCTTTGTCAAAATCAGGTGTTCGTAGATGTGTGGATTGATATCCAGGTCTTTGATTTAATTCCATTGGTCCTCCTGTCTGTTTTTACACCAACACCATTCTGTTTTCAGTACTGTAGCTCTACAGTAGAGTTTGAAGTCAAGGATTGTGATGCCTCCAGAAGTTCCTTTATTGTACATAATCGTTTTGGATAACCGTATATATATATGTGTGTGTGTGTATGTGTGTGTGTGTGTGTGTGTGTATGTGTGTGTATATGTGTATATATATACACATATATATAGTTGAGCATTGATCTTTCAAGGTCTGTGAAGAATTTTTGCTGGGCATTGCATTGAATCTGTAGATTGCTTTTGTTAAGATTGACATTTTTACTATGTTAATTCTACCTATTCAAGAGCATAGGAGATCTTTCCATTTTATAGTGTCTTCTTCAATTTTTTTCTTCAAAGATTTAAAGTTCTTCTCATACAGGTCTTTCACTTGTTTAGTTAAAGTTACCCCAAGATATTTTATGTTATCTGTGACTATTGTGAAGGGTGATGTTTCTCTAATTTTTTTCTCAGCCCATTTATCATCTATATAAAAGAGGGCTGCTGATTTTTTTAGTTAATTTGTATCCTATTACATTACTGAAGGTGTTTATAAGTTGTAGGAGTTCCCTAGAAGAATTTTTGGGGTCACTTATCACATTGTCAGTAAATAGTAAGAGACAGGAAATAATCAAATTGCTTAAATCAGCAAAATAGAAAAAAGAAAACAATACAAAGAATCAATGAGACAAAGAGTTGGTTCTTCAAAAAAATCAACAAAATAGACAAATCTTTATCTAAACTAACCAAAAGGCAGAGAGATAATATCCAAATTAACAAAATCAGAAATGAAAGGGGACGTAACAATAGACAAGGAGGAAAGCCAGAGAATTATCAGGTCATACTACAAAAACCACTACATAAAACTGAAAAACTTAAAGAAAATGAACAATTTTCTGGATAAATATCACTTATCAAAATTAAATCAAGACCAGATAAACAAATTAAATGGACCTATAACTGCTAAGGAGATAGATACAGTTATCAAAAGCCAAAAGAAGCCCAGAACCAGATGGTTTCAGTGCAGAATTCTACAAGATTTTTCAAAGAAGAACTAATAGCAATACTCCTCAAATTGCTTCACACAATAGAAACAGAATGAACATTGCCAAACTATGTATGAGGCTACAGTTACTGTGATACCTAACCCACACAAAGACACTACTAAGGAATTACAGACTAATCTCCCTAATGAGCATTTATGCAAAAATATTCAATAAAATTTTAGCAATCCAAATCCAACACATCAAGAAAACCAAGTAGACTTCATTCCAGAGATTTAGGGATGATGCAACATACAGAAATCTGTCAATGTAATCTACCATTTAAACAAGCTGAGAGAAAAAAAACCCACATGATCATCTCATCAGATGATGAAAAAGACTATGACAAAATTCAACCCCTTCATGATAAAGGTCTTGGAGAGGGCAGGGATACAAAGAACATACCTAAACATAATAAAGGCAATATACAGCAAGCCAACAGCCAACAACAAACTAAATGGAAAGAAACTCAAAGCAATCCAGCTGAAATCAGGAACAAGGCAAGGTTGTTCACTCCATATCTATTCAATATAGTACTTGAGGTTCTAGCTAGAGCAATAAGACAACAAAAGGATATCAAGGGGATACAAACAGGAAAAGAAGAACTCAGGCTTTTTCTTTATGAGCCAAGTGACACCTCTCTTTGTTATTACTGTGGTTCCCAAGCACTTTCTTTCACTCTGTTCCCATGGTCCACTTTGCGATCCTGCCTAACACAAAGTGCCCTCCTTCAGGCTGTGACTATATGTGTCATTGAATCTCTGTCCACTGTACCTAGTCAGTACAGGTCATTGTGTGTTCAGTCACCCTCATAGCTCTAGGTCACAAATCCCAATCTTACCAACAGGGTAGATAAAAGGTGTTAAAATTTATGGGCATGCATATTCATTTGTTTTCATTACTGTTATTAAATAACTGATACTGAGTACTTAGGAAGAATAATGTTTATTTATCTCACTGTTTGGAAGGATGAGGGGCAACCAGCATATCTTCAATGTCATTAAGGTCCTTTTTGATCACATGATCTCATGTTTTATAGTACTATAATGGTGACAGTGTTTGGGATGACTAGATCTTAGTAACAGAAAGCCACAGAAGGTTAAAGTTTAGACATTGCACATCCCCAGAACAGGGTCAATTGTTTGTAGGATTGGCAGAAAGGACAGAGGCTTCCTTTCTAAGGATAATGCCATTGTTTGATGAGAGCTGTTGATGCTCAAGTAAGGGCAGTGACATTGATGATCTGTGTTGTCACTGTCCTGGCAGCTGCCACACCAGCTCTCCTGACCCTCAAGATATTGGAGTATGTATCTATGAAAACTCATGACATAGAAACTTTTGAGAAAAGAGTGGTGAGCATTCTAGCCCCACAAATACTCCAATAGTTAACTCAATTACATTCCAGTTCAAAGATTCTGGCTATGGTGTCCACAGTGCCAATGTTTTGCATACCAGTGGGCTGAAGGGATATTCTTGTATTCATAGGCAGGTCCCCAGTGAAATTCTAGATGCAGTGACATTTTGACTGTTGATTTCAGTACCAAGGAACTAACTCTTCTACAGTAGAAAAGGAGGGAGCCACTAATCTCATGAACTTCTGCTCACAATCTCTAAGGAGTCCAATTTATTGTGTTATTAGACAGAGATATAAAGCTGTACCCTTACATGATTATGAACATAAAATATTGGCAGAGAGAGGGATGGGGGAGAGAAGAAATTCTTACATAGTCTGCCAAGGTCTTCAGGTCTAACAGAGGGCAGTGTGGTGGTGTAAAAGAAAACGGCCCTCACAGGGAGTGGTACTATTAGGAGATATGGCCTTTTTGGAGTAGGTGTGGTCTTGACAGAGGAAGGGTGTCACTGTGGGCTTGGAGGTCTTCTATGCTCAGGCTATGCCAGTGTCACATTTTCTTCTGCTGCCCATGGATCAAGATGTAGAACTCTCAGCTCTTTCTCCAGCACCATGTCTGCCTGCACACCACCATGTCTCACCATGATGATAATGGATTAAACCTCTGAAACTGTAAGCTAGCCCCAATTAAATGCTTTTCTTTGTAAGAGCTTCTGTGGTCATGGTGTCTTTTCACAGCAATAGAAACCCTAACGGGGACAGCTAGTGATTCTGCTGCCCTGCTAGCTCTCTGTTATAACAATAACAAACTTGTAAAGTCACAGAGAAAACGGCCTAAGGCACTCATACAACAACAAAGTAGTGGATTCAACACTTGCTTAAGAGTTAGGGTAACTGTTAAACCCAGTGACACTGAACTGAGCCTCTCAACAACAACAAAAAAATGAAAAATAGAACTAAGGTAGATAAGACTTCTGCTGTCACTCCAAAGGGTGTCCCTAATCCAGAGTGACAGGGAAGAAAAGAAGGCAGGAAGGGGGTAAGTGAGAGGAAAAGAAGAAAGGAGGGGAGAAATGTAGGAAGAAGGAAAGGAAGAGTTCCAGGGATAGAAAACAAGCAATTGAAATAGAGCTCCACATTTTAAAGTAATTGGAAATGAAACAATTGATGTGGGAGTCACCTCTGTATGCTGTGAACCATTGGTTAATGAATAAAGCTGCTTTGGCCTACTCGCAGGGCAGAATAGAGCTAGGTGGGAAAACTAAACTGAATGCTGGGCAAAGAAGGCAGAGTAAGAGAGACGCCATGTAGTCGCTGAAGGAGAAAGCTGCAAGCCACCAGCCAGAACCTTACCGGTAAATCACAAGCCTCATGGTAAAATACAAAATAATAGAAATTGGTTAATTTAAGATTTAAGAGCTAGCTAGCAATATGCTTAAGTGATTGACCAAGAAGTATTATAATTAATGCAGTTTCTGTGTGATTATTCAGGTCTGGGCGGCTGGGAAATGAACAAGCAGTCTCTGCCAACAAACAATTGGCCCCTGCCCTAAAAAAATGAATTCTTAAAATAAATATTGAAAAAAAGATTCATTGACTTTTCACTGTATGGCAACATAGATTCTAGATTAACATCAGTGCATACTGGAAACCACCAGCAGGCAAATCTGCATGGATTCAGGCAACACCAAGGCTCACATTACAAAGGAGCTTATCAAACCAAAAATGCCATGTCCTGTGCCTTGCCAGGAATTACTGAATACCAACGAGAACACTAGTGGAAGTGTTTAATTTTAACTGTAAGAATAAGTATCTTGACTGATTATAATCTTAGCATTTACTGTCCTAGGATGTTATATAGTTGTTATGAGTGTTTTGGCCCAATGAGCAATAAATTAAACTTAATTTAGTCTTTGTCACTTTTAATTGGCTTGCCAAAAGGAAGCTCACAAGTTTCCCAGTAAAAGTAGTAAATGTAGGTTCAATGTAACTTAAAGCAGGAACTTCAGTGAGTGGGAGGAGCCTGTTCCCACTGCTTCTCCTCTAGCTAATCAATTTGAACTCTTATTACACATTCAGAGAATAAATGGTGCCTCAAAATGGCACAGCACTTTTCAATCCATGTTACCATCTACTACAGATCCCCATAACCTACCCCCATGCTGACGACATTTGCCACTCAAAGCTGCATACATGATATATATATAGAAAAGTGCTTCCTTCAGCTCACTATTCCAGAAGTTGTAGAGTGTGGCACATGATCAGCATAGATCACGTTAGGGTCTTCTCGTGGATGGCATCACCATGGCAAGGTGTTTAAAAGAGGAAGAGATGCTGTGGGTGGGGGTACTGGAAATCAGAAACATGAGAGGGTCCAGGATGGCTGTGTTCATAGCAATCTCTCTTGGAGGAACTAGCCTGGCACTAAAAGAAGAGCCTCTTCAAAAGATCATACTCACACAACACTATTGTCTCTCACTTGGCCTCAGGGCTTAAAGGCACATCTTAAAGGTACCACCATCTTACTCCCATTGCCACACAGGAGCCCAAACTTTCAG
>PVIU01029606.1:0-17330 GCA_004026605.1 Ondatra zibethicus
ACTCAAAAAAATCAGTAGCCCTCCTATACACAAAGGATAAAGAAACCGAGAGGGAAATCAGAGAAACATCACCTTTCACAATAGCCACAAATAGCATAAAGTATCTTGGGGTAACACTAACCAAGGAAGTGAAAGATCTATTTGACAGGAACTTTAAGACCTTGAAGAAAGACATCGAGGAGGACACCAGAAAATGAAATTAGACCCTTATCTGTCACCCTGCACAAAACTCAAGTCCAAATGGATTAAAGACCTCAACATAAATCTAACCACACTGAACCTGATAGAAGAAAAAGTGGGAAGTAGCCTGCAGCACGTGGGCACTGGTGACCCGTTCTTATGTAAAACCCCAAGGGCACAGACAATAAGAGCAACAATGAATAAATGGGACCTCCTGAAACTGAGAAGCTTCTGTAAAGCAAAAGACACAGTCATTAAGACAAAAATGAACACCTAATTTTTAATAAAGACTGACTGAAAAAAATAAAAACCCCACTGGAATTAAGATACTGTCTTCAATACATGGTGTTGTTTAGCCTGGATGACTTTAAGTGGAAGAATCCAAATAGATCCACACACATCACCTGGTATGAAACTCAACTTCAATTCTATCAAAGATTTCGAAATAAAATTAGAAATAAATGTGGAAAATACCCTTAAATTCATAACACTGAAAACAAAACAAAAAAAAAACTTCCTTCACAGAATACTGCCATCACAGGCACTGAGATCAACAATTAATAACAGGGCATTATGAACCTAAAAGTCTGTACAGCAAAGGATAACATCATTTGTACAAAATGACAGTCTACTGAATGGGAAAGTTTTTTTCTGTGTTATTTTTTAAACTAAATATATATCTAAGAAAGGACTTATGTCCAAAATATATAAATGACCCAAAATTTGATTATCAAGAATATAAGTAACAATTAAAATGGGGTACAGATCTAAGAGAAAATTCTGGAAAGAGGAAACCAGAAGCACTTGAAATGTTCAATATCGTTAGTCATTAGAAAAAATGCGAATAAAAAATACCCTGAGATTTCATCTTACACTAGTGATAATAGCCAAGTCTAATAAAGTAGAACCAGCTCATGCTGATAAGGGTATGTATTAAGAGGAATATTTATTCCTTGCTGGTAGAAGTACAAACATGTACAGCACTATGGGAATCAGTGTGATGCTGCCTAGGAAAGATTTGAATTGATCTGTCTCAAGGTCTAATGGTTATTACTATGACTTAAAAGAAATTACTGGCAATTCTTAGTATTTGCTTGGTGCCAGACAGTAGACTTTGGTCTGTCTTTCTGGTTTCCTTTTAATTGTTGCCACATATGGAAGAGGATGTTAATGATGGTTCAAATAAAACAACTGTAAGGAAGAGACTGAAAAATGAAGCTAGATTGATTTTCCTTATTATCAATTAGGCAACCATTTCCTCTAAGGAGTGAGGCATGTGAGTCTGTAAGTGACATTAACCTTTAGAAAAGGGAAAGACATCTTATTGTTAAAACCTCCGGGAGAAATCTTGGAGCTAGTGGAACCAGTGAACTCACATAAAAGAGGAAAAAGAAAGTTCTGCTGTAGGTACCTCATTAGTGCCAAAGCTGAAATGTTAAAAAACAAAATGCAGGTCAGGTAGAATGAAATAGAGGAATGCATAAATAAAAGTAAACTTCCATTTACATTTGGATCACTATAGGTTTTCATTTCACTTGAAAAAAATGTGTTATTATTCTCAAATTTTAAAATACAGCAAATGGCTTAATATCTAATATTTATATGAATAAAATATTTTACATGACATGCAGATCTTTGCAATTTTGGTCTAATCATCTACAACTTGAGAAGTTACAAGGGGACTGTAAATTTAACTAAGCTCTGGAATCTGTTCCTAGGGTGGGCAAGTTAGGGAGAGACTCAAGGATGTGAAGGAACAGAAGCAGTGGCAAGGAAGAATACAAAAGAGACATGAGATACCCAGGATCAGGATTGGAGAATGGAAATGGCATGGCTAAGTAGAGTATATTAAATTCTCACAGTTCAATATTAAAGGAAAATGTTCTCCAAGGGCAACAATTCTGATTATACAGCTTTTAGCAATATGCCATTATAGTGAAGCTGTCTAGAATTTAAACTGTTTTAGTTGCATTGGGCATTGCGTTGGGTTTTGACCCTCAGAACTCTCTCTGTGTCTCTTTGTCTCTGTCTCTCTCTCCTAATTCTTTGTCTCTGTCTCTCACTCTGTGTGTGGGGGGGTAGGGGAGGTGGCGCACTCATGCTTAAATGTACTCAAGTATTTGGATTTTATTTCTGCAGTTGTGTCCCAAGACTCTTCTTCATGTCTGTCCAGGAGATCTTGTCTCCCTGATGCCTGTCTCTCCTTTATCCTCCACGCTACTGCTACTCTATTCACTGTGCCTTCCACTCTCCTAAAGAGCAAGAAAACTAAGCCCAAAATATTGCATGCTGTGAAGATTTTTAAATGACAAGATAAATGCCGGGGAGGTGGAGCAGTACTGGCATAGTATTTTCAGATTTTAGGGTTTCAATGCTTTAACCTCTAATTCATTTCCAGAAAGGGCATGAGTAAGATGAAGAAATGCAAAAGAAGACTCTGGGAAACAGTCACCAGCACATTTTGTAGAGAAAATTTCCTTTAGGAACAACGGAGGCTATTGTTTATATTCCCGGTATTAAGCATATGGGAAAGGTGACCTGAGAAGAAATTGGAAAGGTGACCTGAAAAGAAACAAGAAAGCTGCTGCCATGGGTCCATTGTCACCCAGAATAAAATCTAGTCCTTCAGAAGGAAGAGAAGGAAAGAAAAATGTTATGGACATCTGATAACTTCTGCCAGAAACATGTAGTCTTTATACTACATTTTAAATCATAATTGCCAAAGTGAAAGGAACTCAATGATATCTTTCAATTCTTCAATACAGAGGCCAGAAAAAGGACTTGCTTTGTAAGCAAGAAGATCTGAGTTTGAATCCCTGACACCTATGTATAAACCAGGCCTGATCAATTAGAAATTGAACAAAAAGAGGTACATTATAGTGTTTGGAGGGAGGAAAGGGAAGGTAAGATAAAATGTAATTATATTGTAATCTCAAAAAAGTAATAACTTTAAAAATCAGGCATATTATTAACACTATGTGAATCAGAGAAAATTAGATCCTAGAAACCCTATCCTACCCACAAACTGTATCAGTACCTACATAATATCCTAGAGATGGTAAATTGGATACTTATTAACTTTTAAAGATATACATAAAAAAGAATTATGTGGACAGTATGTTTGATGCCAGAAATATTGTTAAAAATCCTCTTAAATATTTGGTCAGTTAATGAATGTGTAAATATGGCACAGAGGTTAAGAATAGGGGTGGAAAACATTGGTGCTGGAGTTCCAGGGGAATGTGAGTCACCTCATGTGGGTTCTGGTACTAGAGCTCAGATGCTCTGTAAGAACAGAAAGTGCTCTGGACCATTCCTAAGAGTTTGCTGTTTTTGTTTAATGTTGTCTGTTTTTCTTTTTGTATAGGCATTACTTCACACTTTTTCCAAAGTATTCTTTTTAACAAAGAGTTTACTTGAGAACCTGATGCAATTAGGATATTCTGGCTTCAGCTGAAAGAAACCCAATTTGAATAAGGCTAAACAAAAGACACACAGATGCAAAAAATCTTCATTTGTCAGGGAATCTAAGGATGTGATTCTGAAGATGTGAAGACAACTAACAAGAGTTCTGGCAGGAGAGACAACACATTCTCTTCCTGCATCTTTTCCTCTGTGCATTTATATATTTCCCGATCTCTTTGATTATTTTCAGTTCTCTACAAGTAGAGAACAAAACCACATAAGCTTTCAAAGTTTGAGTACTACAATTCTCACAATTAGAAAGCAATAGAGGCTGATACTTATACTTCTAAAATTCTCAGAAGGAACCTAATGGATAAAATTGAGGGGAGTACCTGGATCTGGATGTATAAATTGAGAAGAAGTGAACCGAAAAGGGATGGTCAGTTTAATGTTTAAATAAGGCAAGATTATATATCCTATTTATTAACTGAGACATTAAATCAGGCCTAGCTATGAATGTACTTGGTAGTACAATTCAAGTGTTCGTTCATTCATCTTTATGTAACAGAACTGTTCATAGATAATCTAAGACATAAAGATAAATGACTGGCAAGCCACTGGGATTCCTCTGAGAAAACCCTGACCACCACATTTGCAAACAAATATATCAACAGATTTAAGGTCTACGAGGACTCAAATTGTGAGATTAAAGAAATAATATGGGATGCTGTCCTCTTCTTGTAAGAATAATTGCGTAATTTTCTAGTTTATAAAAGAATAGATTCAAAGGAATTTTAAGGCTATCATACTAGAGTAAATAAATATAAACTTGCATCAAGCTAAACATACCAATATCTGCAAACAGATTTTCTAGATCCAGTGTTTCACATACAGGAAATAGAAATGAAACTAACAATTATCTGAATGAAAGGGAATAATTCTGAAACTATTCTATATGAGAACTACCTTAACATATAGTACACAGCAATGTTCCCAAATCTTAGTGAGACTGGAATATTAGAATAATAAGACTAAGTGAGATTAAGGAACCAAATCCAGTGCTCTGAAAAGCATACCATAAATCATACTCATGAAAAAAATTTAAAACAGCACCTAAATACATACGTGCACACACAAAAGCACAACTGTGAGTAGTCTCCTTAATTAATATTGGGAACTCTAAGTCGCATCAAAATTCTTAAACACAATGGAGAAAATGTACCTCCATATTTGCAAAGACCATATAATAGTACTTCAAAAGCAACAGCAAAGAAACTGAGTCTATCATAAGAGAAACTAGAGTAATATCAGTTTTCAGAGGCATCTATGTCACAGATGTTATTTCAATAGTTAAATGACTACAATGATGTTAAAAAAATCAATGTCAGGAAAGATTATTGAACCTAACTTGGAAGTATTTTAGTCTAGTGACCAGAAATCTGCCTTGAATCACTGAAACAAAGAGTCCTTAGCTTTCCATTGACAGCCTATTTGTGCCAAATTTCACAGAACCATGATTCCATGTAACAGAGAAACACAATATAGTGATAAAGACACATATATTTATTAATTCATCCAAAAATTGATGGATTGTTCAATAAAGAGGAATTTCTATGAAAAGGCAATTATAGATCACTGTTTTTTATAACAAAATGAATGTCTGGAGGGGGAAAATGTTCCCTTACTAGTGTAAGGATTTGTAGAGATGAGATAAGCAGAGAAGCACTGGCTACTTTTAGTGTTCACTTGGCATAAACTAGAGTCATTTTGTAAGAGATAACCTCAAAGAGAAAATGTCCCAACAAGATTAATCTGTGGGCAAGCCTGGAGTACATTTTCTTGATTGATTGTTGAAGTAGGAGGAACCAGCTCCCTGTGAGCATTGCCATTCTGCATGGAGGGTCCTGATTTCTATAAGAAACTGGGCTAATAAGCTAACAAGTTGTGTTCCTCTATGCACTCTGCCTTAGATCCCACCACCAGTTTCTAACCCAACTTCCTATCATCACTTCCTTTGATGAAGTACTGTGATAGGAGCCTGTAATCTGAAATAAATCCTTTCCTTCCCAAGATTCTTTGGGTTGTGGTGTTTTATTACCATCATAGCAACCCTACAAAAAGAAGAGTGTAAACTTGGGTCTTTTTCACAGTCAGTACACTTATTCCTCATAGACTTTAGACTTTACCTTCTTGATTTTTGTAGTAATGGTGATTTTACTGGAAAAAAGTAATTGGTATGACCATAACGGCCCCATCAAAGAAACTAATAATGACAAAGTACACAGTGGTCCTTGTTAAAATCATTGCCCCACAAAGGATTTGAAAGATGCATGTGGTGATTTCTAGGACATCCATATTTGGACTACTTCCCCATTCAGAAGAGAGATGTATGTGGTTTGTAGAATAATGTACACTAGCCAGTATCAAAACTTTAACTTATTAATATTTCTCAGCATAGAGGCTTATACTCATATGGTTTTATTTCTAGATTAAACAGATGTTTCTCAATTGGTGCTGCACTATCTATCCTGTCAATGTACTTTTGTGCTACCTAGTAGAAGAAGCCACAAGAACCACAAATTTCGACTGGAAACTACGAAATATATATCTTTCCTATCTACACTGGATTTGTATCAAGTCATTAGCTCTGAAATGAAACTAGTTGACAGGAAGCATATTCATCTTTCCCTCCACAAGTCCACAAGATATCATGTTGTTCCAGTATATTTTTATGTATTCATCAGTCCAAGAAATGGGGGTTTTGTTATTGTTGTTGTTTTGATATTGTTATTGTTGTTAATTGTTTGTTTTTGTTTTTTTTGAGGCAGATTTTCTGCAACTTTGGGGCCTCTCCTGGCACTTGCTTTGTAGACAAGAGAGTTGCCTTCCTCTGCCTCCCAAGTGCTGGGATTAAAGGTGTGCACCACCACCACCTTGCGGAAACTTGGAAGAAATCACCCTGTCAAATTTATCAATCACACTTCTCTGTCTTAGAGTATAGAAAATGAGTTGAACAAATTTCAAGAATATGACATTGTGGTAACACAGTTAAGATATAAGATACAATGAAACTTCTCTTTTAAGATATAAACCATACTATATCTATATCTATCTATCTATCTATCTATCTATCTATCTATCTATCTATCTATCTATCTATCTATCTGTCTATCTATCTGACATCTTCTACAGCTGAAATTAATTATGATACAAGTCTCCTCATAATATGAAAACAATATTTTGTTCCTTAAGATATACTACTGTTCTTCTGTCCAAAAATCTATAAAATGAAGCTTCCAGGTGTGAGTGCATCCCAGAATGAAGCTCTGACAGATCTGATTACACAAGCTTCACTACTTTAGATTATTAACCAATAAAAGCCATGACATTGGTGCCTTTGTCTGGCCTCCGTCAATGAACTGTATTATCACCTTTCAGTCTGGAAAATAAAGTCTTTAACTCTCTATATTAGCAACGATTTTCACTGGGTGTTGGTGGATGGAGAGGCAGAGGCAGGAGGATATCTACAGAGAGAGTTCAAGGACAGTTTGCAAAACTATACAGAGAAACCCTGACTCTGAATAACAACAATTACTAGAAAGGAACACTTGCTGCTCTTGCAGAAGGGCCATGTTCTTTCCCAATACCTATATATAAGCTCACAACCATCTGTAGCTCCACTTGCAAGGGATTGACACCTTGTTCTGGCTTCTGTGGATACTATATGTATGTGCTTCACATACAGACATGTAGGAAAAATGAAAACAAAAACTATTTACATTTTTAGTAATATTACCTGATTTATTCTTGGGCTCTATAGACTGATTTCTTCCTCATTACACAGCAAATTGCCAGAAGATCTAAGCTTCCTCATGTAATTCTTAGAAAATGGTGATCTCTGTCCACCAACAAAAATATGGTCAGCACCGAGGACAGGATTTCTCACTGCTTGGATACCAGTCTTCCCTTTCAGCAGATACCCTGCTTGTGAGTTCATGAAGGAAACAGCCATGATGCAGGGTTGAGTGTTATCATAAACTGAGTCATTATGTGAAGTTTTATCTAGTCCATGAAGAACCAATTGTAGACATGCACGGCAGTGCTCCAAGAGTAAATGAAAGTGACACATACAGACCTGGCTCAAAAAGGCTCCCACGATAAGTCAGTCACATGAGAAAGTGGCCTAAAAACTCACATTTCCTCCTAGGGCTACTTACTTTCATCATCTGAAGTCTAAAGCAATGACTTCCTTGGGGGTATACCATTAAAATTTGAAAGAAAAGGAAAAATTTTGACCTGCTTCTGCCTGAGAATTGACAACTTGTAAAACTGAAGTACTTTAGGTCCTTTTCTGAAATAATGGATAGTGCAGCAGGACAATTTGAATATGATTCTTTTCAGTTTGCGCAGGCCCCTGTATTTTTCTTACAAGAACCTCAAATTTTCCTTGTTTTCATTTAATCGAGAATAGAAAATCTATAACATTATTGATTTTACTTTTACTAATTCTCAGATCTTCAAACTTCTGAAATTGCCATCTTATCTGTAACATGCAATTACAGCCTATAAATGCCTAGCAACAGGCACTAGAATATTATGTTCTTTATGACAGTATTTAAGCCAGACTACATATTTGTCTAAGTCCAAAATATTTGAGTGTTTTTTTGTCCTTGTTGGATAAGGTCTTCAAACATTTTTGTAAACATTCACCTATAATTTCTGAGCTTTTTACTTTCCATGTATTTCTTTATTCTCTACATTTGCTGAAACAAATTGCTATTGAATTGTCCATTAACTTTTCTCAGCAATTGTACTTTCTTAAAAGGAAAGGAAAGGAAAAAAAAAAACCAACAAATTCACAATAGCTCAAGGTAATGCAAGCAAATCTTACCAAATGTTTTTAGAAGCTCTATTACATAAAAAGCAGTGAAAGAAAATTAGGCTTAAAGAAAATTAAAGTACTAGCAATACAAGGTTTTTGGCAAGAAAATCTCTGCTGAAAGTTAATGTGTTATTTTGAAATAAAGGATGCATCTGTTGTATCGATTAAGGCCTCTCTTGTAATTAAACATCAGCAAAACAATTAGAGTATGTTATCCTTGCTTTAGGAGTATAACTTTAGAACGATAACAGGAAAAGGAATGAGTTAATGAACAGAAATGAGACTAAAAGGAATAATGAAATAACAGAAATTAGAAAGAGATGTCAAATTTATTCCACATATCAGTTCCTGTTTATAAAACATGCTGAAGAAAAATATCTTTGAAATAGTAATATTAGCAATATTAAATCTATATGAAATTAATCTATATAAAGTCACTTTTCTCACAGTAGATAATATAATGCATAGGAGTCATCTTGAATATTTTCTTCATCAATATTAATACTTTTATGTATTTGATGATTATTAATATAAATGTTATGTAGGAAGATTTACTTATGTGACAAAGTTAGAATACAAAATACCTGCCTTTTACCCATGGAAAAGAGTGTGAAAGAGCATAAATATTTTGAATTAATTACTATGATTAAGGAACTGAGTAGTTAACAATATTTAATAATTTTATTATCCTATGAGGAAAAAAATTAAAAATTAGTTAAAATTTCATTTTTTTTCCATAGTAAACCTTCCTGTCCCTTTCTCTTAGCTCTAAAATTCTTTCTCATAATTCCTTTATATTTTGCCTTTACTTTTCTTTCAGTCTTCTCTATGAGCTAACAAGAAACAGTTGATTTTTAGACTTAGTTTCATAACAACTAAGACTATACGAGAGAGAGCTGTGTTGGCATACCCTTTACATCCAGATCTAGGGAAGCAAAAGGCTGATACTTCCTAGGTTGCTGTCATCATGGAATGTGGGATTCCCATCTGTATGCTGTGAATATCATTGGTTAATAAAGGAACTGCCTTGGGCCTATAGCAGAGCTATAGAGAAGCAGATCTAGGAGAGGAAAACTAAACTGAATGCTGGGAGAAAGGAGGTGGAATCTAGAAGAACCCACAGAGCTGCTGCCAAAGACAGGCATGCTAAAACTTTGCCAGTAGGCCACAACCTTGTGGTGATACACAGATTAATAGAGATGGGTTATTAGGATGTAAGAGTTAGCAAATAAGAAGCTAAAGCTAATGGGCGAAGTGGTATTTTAAATAATATAGCTTCTGTGTGATTATTTTGGTTCTGGGTGTCTGGGAAACAAACAAGCAGCCTCCCTCTAACAATGGAATACATAATGAATTAAAAATTTCCTGGGAAAAATAAACAGGTCCACTCTCCCCAAAAGAATAAAAGTCAAGAAAAAAAATAAAATGTCTTCCTCTTAGCATTCCTTAGTTTCCCCCAATCTTTTATTTTCTGTTCAGATCTCTCTCCTCCATTTAACATGTCTATTTGTGCTATCCTTGTTTAGATTTTGCTAAGGCAACTATTTTATTTTTGGGGGATATTATGAGTATCATTTAGGAGACATATTCTCACAGAAGACTTCCTGTTTCTCTAACTATTATAAGTTTTTCACCCCATCTTTCTAGATATTTCCTCAGCCTTAGGAACAGGATATGAGAAAAAGTAAGGGGATGGGGTATATGGGAGGAGTGGGGAATGAAAGGTAAGGGTGCATGTTTTATAATCATATTTAAATTTAAAACATATAAATGCCCCATTATTATTTTAAGTGAAAATTAAAAATGCATTGGTGCATCTTTTCAAAATTATTTTTTTCATTAAATGCTGAGAAATGTATGGACTTAGTTAAGTTCGTGAAGTGTTTGCATAACACACATGAAAGATGGGGTTTAATCTTCAGGATCTGCAATCAGTCATGGTGGTATCTGCCTTTAATCATGTCATTAGGGAGATGAAGATAGAATGATTAGATGTTAAAGTTCATCCTTAGCTACTGAGTTAGTCTGAAAAAACCTAAGACACATTGGGTTCTGTTTCAAAAAAGTAAATGTGTTACAGAAGTGTAGGATAATGTATGCTAAACTGAAGCTTAAATACAAACAATTGCCTGAAAAGATGATAAACATTTTAGTCTTAATTTTTGATTTGGTGTTCCCTCAGAACATATTTATTTATTGGTAAACAGATGTAACTTTGTTTATTAAAAATGGTAGTGAAAAGTATTGAATTTTCTGAATTGTTGCCAAACATAGAAACTTAATCAAAGTCTTTGAACATTAAAATAGTCTCCCTTTATGGTATGCAGTCATTGAGTTACTACCAGAGTGTGGTGGGTTTGATGGTAGATTAGAGAAGGTTAGAGATCAACCACTGTAGTCAGCATATCACAGCTGTAAAGGAAGAGAAAATTAGAGCAAAGTTGGGTATAAAGTCTAAACATATTTTAAAGACAGAATTCTCTAGATTACGGATAAAGATAACATGAATACAATTTAAAACAGAAATGATGACAGAAAAAGGAAAATCAAGAGGAGACCTGGGAGATAAACTCAAATGATAAAATTCAGAGCGTAATAGGGAAGGACATATATATATATATATATATATATATATATATATATAGAGAGAGAGAGAGAGAGAGAGAGAGAGAGAGAGAGAGGTGCTCTGAATTATTATACAATAGGTATGTCCCCATCTGTCACAAATCATACATGATATTACACATGTTGGATGTTACAGAAATAGTTTGGATCATCTGTGCTGAGATTTAAAATAATTTTTATGATGTCTTTTACTCAGCAAAATATGGAGTTCCAAGTGGCCCAAATTAGAATTTTGACAAAACTTAGCAGAAATGGCATGAGAAAGCTGCTTAGAGCACTTCTATTTACAGAAAGGGAACCATGAGGAATAAATTGATGTGGGCGGCCAGGCATCTTCAGGGTTAGCAACCTTAAGATTGTTTTGGCCAGACTGTGCATAAGCCCACGTTTCCCCTATGTGATGTAGAGATAAGAAGAATTATGTTGTAACCCTAGTATAAGATTGTGTTTCTATTGTGCTCATAAGTGAATAACTAACTGTCCTACTCACACAATTAATATGGTCTAATATTCTTTAACATTCACTGGTGTATTTTGTAGGACAAGAGGCCAGCCAGCAACACCCACTGTTGTCCTAAAGCCAGAGCGAGTGAAAGAAATATGCATTGACCCTGAAAATGAAGCAAAAAGTGTTAAAAAAAAATGGCCAGTGAAAGAAATACAGTTTGGCCCTAAATCCTTGCCCAACTCTGCCTCAAGCTAACTAAACTCACCAATCCCTGAGCAGAAAATCTCCCTGAGGAAACTCTCTCCCTAAGAAGCCTGTAAGGGCCTCTGTCTGTTCAGTTGATAGCTGTTCTTTCCTACCTTGACAAAGGAAGCCACTCTCCTGGATTCCTTCTTCTACCATAGATCTCTTTCTTAAATGATTTTTGGGTGAAGATCTTTTACTGACTTGGAGAAAAAGAGCTTTTGCTAAGAAGTTCCATGGGGGGAGGGGGGGCTGAGCAGATGAATCAGAAGAAACAGTTACTTCTCCTAGAAAACTTCCCTGGGAGTTGAACAGAAAAATTTACTTCTCACTTACGCAGGAGGAGATTGCTCTATTTCTGCATGGGCTTCCCTTATAGCAGCATGAAGCAGAGGTAACACCTTGGGCAAGACCAAAGCAAAGAGAGTTGTGCTAGGACATTCCCACTGTAACGGATCTCTCTAGGAGAGAAGCATGATCATCCCTTACCACACCCCGCATGATCATCCCTTACCACACCCCAGTTTAGGTATTGCTGAAACATGTCAGGATATCCTTCCCTCCAGAGCTATTCTATTGCAGTTCCAGCCTCCAGAGCAGGCCCTTTGCAACACCAGATATAGACTGACTTCCCGACAAGTCAAGGTACCATTCTTCCATAACTATAACACTTGCATATTTATATAACAGAATATATATATTACAATGAAATATGTGTGTGGTGATAAAACACCTCTGAGACAGAAAACAATTCTGTCATCTCTTTGTGACTTTGAGAAGTGCAGTCCTTTGCGGTATGCCATGCAAAGCTTAATCACAGGTCTCAGAACAAGGTCCCCTTCAGTTAATGTATCCTCACAATACAGCAATTCTACGCAATCTCTGTTGAATATAAGTGAATAAATATGTAAGAAAGAATTTAAATGAAACTTTCAATGATGTACATTCTTGATTTTATTTGTTAAAATAAACTTATGAAATATTTTACTGCCCATTATTTTTATAATTTTTAATATGATATTATAAAAATATAAAATGTTTTGTAAGCAAAAATCTCATTGTCTTCCCCCTCAGTACTTATTCTTGAACATAAGCATATTTGTAATAAAGAACAGAACAATAAATTTGACCATATTACTATGTTCATTCACAGTATAAAACTATTATAGTAGACATTAGGAAATATAAGGAGTTTTTATACTGATCTTAGTATTATATCATTTCTTTTTTAATTGGTTATGGAAGTTTTGATTTATTTCTTAATTTTGGTATAAAATTTTATAATTTTACATAATATAAAATCCATTAAAAGTTTAGAAAAGAAGTTGATATCTATTTATAGTTAAAAAAACAAGATCTAATGTGTTTTGCTGATTCAGCCTATTTACAAATAATGATGACTGTCACTCTTTAGAGTAAAAATCTTTGTTATATGTTCATATTGTGTCAGTGTTCTGTGTTTGTGTGGATACATTGTCTTGTTTTATATAACTAAGGATATTGAATAAGAAAATATTCATTCTTTAGAAGACAGAAGAAATGGATCCTGTGAGAAAACTCCGAGGGTAAAGGCACTTGTCACCAAGCCACAGACCTGAGTTAATCCTTAGGATCTACATGGCGGAAGAAGAGGACCAACTCCACAAAACAGTCCTCTGTCTCTCCATGTGTTGCTCATATGCACACATACAAACCCAGGCATTCACACACACAAAAGCATATGCACATGCAAAGGAAGCACATATACACATGGAGTTAATAAAAATTTAGAAATTTTAAGAAAGGAAATATGTAAATCAAACTATTGCTATGTGTGTGTGGATTTTGATAAAATACACATTTACATCTGTTGCTCATTTTCTTTTCATTGTTTTTTGCCTAAAACATTATTTTTAAAGAAGCACATTTTTCTCTATTTTGAGTGAATAATTCTTGGTTAAATATTTCACCTGTTGGTGCAAATCTTCCTTAACTGAAAAAAATGATTATTGATCTATAGGGAACATTTCTCACCCCAAGTCATCTCAGACAGAGAAACACAGAAGGTCTGTGAAGCTCTGCATTACTTCCCTGCAGCAGACTTCACAGCCTTGACATTAACAGAAAGATTGGAAGTGTAGCTGCAACCTCCGTGCTACCTGCTCTGTGTTTAAATGTCCTGAACTGGAAAGGTAGAGGGTCATCTGAGAATATTTCCTGGGTTAATCCTCAAAATTGACTGGGAGATATCGAAAAAATGCTGAAACGGCTGAGATGCTTCACCCTGTCTGGATAGGATTCAGTGCAGGGAGTTGCGGGGTGAAATGTTTGTTTGGAATGCTCTTCTGATGGGTAGCCTTTTGGAAAAGATAGGTATTTCTGGTAAATCACAGGGAGCTTAAGCTCGATTTTAAGGTCTAGACAAATATGTCAGCTAAAGACATGAAGCATAATGTGCTAGTTCTAAAATACATGGCCAAAGGTTTTATTTCTTAAACATTTCCTTGAGCTGTTTCTATTTTCTTGGCTTTGGATTCATTTGACTCCCGCATAGAAAACTTATTTATTCATAATATTACAAAATAAATTATTTTACTGAAATTATTCCTGATTATATTTATTTTTAGCCCGGAAAAAAGGTTTAATATAGATTCTTGAGTATTTCAGATTAAGAGAAACTTGTAAAGATGTCTTAAGAACTTGATAAGCCACGTTATTTTCATTTGAAGCTTAGAAAAGATGGTGGATATTAACTATAGAACGATGAAGATAAAAAGATCTTTAATGAACGATGCAAATAAACTGACCTGTTTAAGTTTTAGTAGAATGTACAGCACTGCATAATTGGCTTCAGGAAAAGGGAATGATGGGAAATGACAATCGAATGCCTTGGCACTGCTCTCTTGAGTGCTCTCTTTTGTACTTTTCATACAATTTTCCTCTAAGGATATACCTAGTGTGAAAAAGGACAGTTTTGTCTGAAAAAAGATAAAACCCCCACTTATTTCTAAAGTGTTCGTCCTCCAGGAGTTAGTAATAAAGCAGTGGGTGGAAGAGGAGAGGACAGAACAGAGAAACAGTGCTCCCAAAATATTTATTCAAACTGGAGATTTATTGATATAATAGCTGCTTTGTGCAAAATAGGAGTGATTTTAAAAAATAAATTACAATGGTAACATTTAAAAATAATAAGCATATAGAAAAGAGCATAATCTTGTTCAAAATGCTTTTCATGTATTATAATTTATAGCTATAACTATCATTACTGTTATCTTTGATGTTGACTAGGAACTTCCATTGCAAAGTGTTTACTTTTAAAGAATAAATAGGAGAGATACTGCTTTTATATTTGTCCATTATCCAAATAGCTTAAAGATATGATGGAGCTGAGATTTCAGTCTAAATAGGTTGGACCTGTAATCAATTTCAAAACAAATATGCTTTTACTTTGCTTTAAAAAGGATTTCTTTTCCAACTGAGGAACTAACTAACTATATTAAAAAGACTGGAATTTGTCTTAAAAGTCTAAAAAAATAATAACTTCAACTGCATTCATGAAAACCCCAATGTGTGCTTCTAATCTTATTTTTGTGATATATGCAGATAAGTATGAATATGTGTGAAAGACTTTATATTATGTATTAAACAAAATTTAATTTATATATATATTCTTAGTTTGTATTAAGAAAAGTTTTAGATTTGATTTTTTTTTCCAGTGAGCTTTGTAAAAGTGAATAATAATTTGGGAATGAATACCATTTGAAATTTCTTTTATCCTATTTTTCATTGAAATCACTTTAAATTAACTTTTGTCTTGTAGACTTGCAACTTTTAACTACAAGATATAAATCATTTATAAGATCCTCATAAGTATCACATTTCCAAAGTTTCAGGGGAACAACAAAAAAAGACATGTTGGGTTCTCATTCACTCACTGTAGGTCTTTGGCTTTATCAGAACTGTTTGTTATTATCTCAGTATGTCGAAAAAAACATTCTCAATATTACCTTCATTTATATGCCAAAACACACAAAGCATGTTCCAAGAAGTCAGGTGTTCATAGATAGAACATTAGCAGGAAAGAAGTGCACTCACTTTTAAGTAGTTATATGTAACTGTAAGAATGGGGCATTTCCTAGGACATTTTTTTTTTTAGTGTGAATTTGGCCTTTAAAAATTGCCCTGCCAATACCTTTCCCGTATAAATGAAAGGATGATGCAAATTAAATCTTAAAGTAAATCCTCTGCAATATTCACACAAGAAAACTGGAAAGGTCAGAATAGTATTTACTGTTTTGCAATTTATATAAAATAATAGATTGAATCTTAACTTCCCATTTGAATTTGACAAGTAATATGTTGGTAATAAAAGATTCCAGAATCTTACTTTAGAATTTACACAATAATCTGTCATCAATGTCACATTCTCCTTTGCCTCTTATTTGCTAACACTTTCAAAACTGCCGGTACATAAAGGTCTATCATACCCTGCTTCTGCTATCACAGCCAGAAATCCACATCTTGCTGCATTCACAAAAGAAAACCTGTCCCACATATAAAAGCAATGCAGTTAATGAAATAATTGGCTTAAAATGTTGTACTTGTATGTTCATTGTAAAGATTTTTGCAGACATTCTAGCTTTTAGGATGTCATGCAGGGTGTCATTTTAGAGTGTTCTGTTATTTCAAGAAATGGCATGACAGATTTAATGCTTTTAATATTTCCCCTTATTTATTAAGCATACATTCCTTCACAATTTTTGTTATTGAAAGTACTTTCTTCAGCTTTTTTTGGGGGGGGGTATTTAGAGACTTTTAATGACTGCTGCTATTTCCTTGAGGGTTATAGGTCTATTTAAATTGTTTATCTGGTCTTGATTTAATTTTGGTAAGTGATATTGTTTGGATAAATGCCTCACGCCAGCCCTTGGCATCAGCATCCATATATCCAAAGAGTCTGGAATGTTCCGGTGGAAGTTCCACCCCAAGCCACCTTCCTTAGGAATTGCCTCAGTCCAGTCTCTGCTCCTAAAATAGCCTTCCGAATGATGGCCCCTCCCCAGAGATGCTCAAAACCACTCCCACAGTGTATTTAAATTGCCCCCCAGAACCTTGGGGGCTCAATCCATTGCTTTGATGTGAATGTGGGTCTCTGTCTCTATCTCCATCCATCGGATGAAATTTCTCCCACCTCTATCCCCGCCCCTGGCTTCCAACTTCTGCTTGATGATCCTGTTTGCTTCCAACTTCCAGGAGGTTCTGTGTATGCTTTCTTTGGGTTCACCTAGGTATTCAGCTTCTCTGGGCTTGCGAGCTAAGTGCTTGGTGACCTTTATTTTATAGCTAGGGTCCACTAATGAGTGAGTACATACCAGAAGGTGGGAGAAGATGAGTTAGGAAGTTAGGACCGTGAGGGGCTGGTCCACCTACTGAGACAGTGTGCCTGAACTAATGGGAGCACACCAGTCCACCTGGACTGGGACTGAATGAGCATATGATCAAACCAGACTCTCTGAATGTGGCGGCGAAAGTTGGCAGATGGAGAACCCACAAACAATGACACCAGGA
>PVIU01029607.1:0-17319 GCA_004026605.1 Ondatra zibethicus
CTTCAAGATGTCCTTGTTTTTTACCGCTGAGTAGTATTCTAATGAGTATATAATCCACACTTTCTTGATCCATTCTTCCATTGAGGGGCACCTAGGTTGTTTCCAGGTTCTGGCTATTACGAACAATGCTGCTATGAACATAGTTGCACAAATGCTTTTGTAGTATGATTGGACTTCTCTTGGGTATATTCCCAAGAGTACCACATTTTTCTTATCCATTCTTCAGTCAAGGGACATTTAGGTTATTTCCAGGTTCTAGTTATGACAAACAATGCTGCTATGAACATAGTTGGTCACATGTCCTTGTGGTACAATTGAGCATCCTTTGAGTATATACCTAGAAGTGGTGTTGCTGGGTCTTGAATACGCTGTTTTCTATTTTCTGAGAAATCACCATACTGAAATCCAAAGTGGCTGGACAAGTCTGCATTCCCACCAGAAATGCAGGAGTGTTCCCTTTACCCCACAACCACTCCAGCATAAGTTGTTATCAGTGTTTTTGGTCTTGGCCATTCTTACAAGTGTAATATGCAATCTTAGAGTTGTTTTGATTTGTACTTCTCTGATGGCTAAGGATTAAAACTTTAATTTTGAATGCAATAATCTCCCCACTAAAAGAAGGCTGTGAAATATAAATATGATTGAACCTGGAATTCAGCTTTCCATCCTCCACTTAAAGTACATATTGTTGCTTAGAGTATTGCTTTAGTAGATGTCTTTTGTAGTTAAGATTTTTCTAAAACACATTTCCATATTTTCTGAGCTGTCATAAGACTATGAAGGCTTTGTTTCCTCACCAAGTATTTATAAGTATAGTTTGGCAAGTCTGGTGATCCCTATTATTATTTTCTATTAATAGCAATGATATTGACAGTTATGATGTGTTACAGCTACATAAAAGTGCTTGGAGTTCCAACCAAATGAAATACCTAAGAGTCATAAGTGACTTGAATTTTTTCCCTCCTTGTCTATTTCCCTTACAACTGTTTTGATCCCACTTAAATCTCAATATAAGCTGTAGTCTTGCCTTGTTCAGATTTTTTTCTAGCTATAGAAGATGATTGCTGAACAAATAATCTCTAGAAGTCTCTTGACCTGAAGTAAACCACAGCAAAACTTGTTCGATTTACTTTAAATAGATAAAATGAATTTACAGCCTAGCCTACTCTTCTGGCCCCAGACACACTGGGAAATGGGTAGTTAGGTAGAAGGCCTTGGAATCTTCCTCGCAGAGTTCCAAGTCTATTGAAACCAGAATGTCCTAATTAACTGTTCCTTCACTTAATTGAGGCTTATAAGGAACTTAATGGGGTTTGAAGAGCAAAAGCACCTTAATATGCACAATAGGCTATTTGGTGTCATTTTTTTTCTTTTTTATGTGACATCTAATGAGAAAGGCAGCTAACCACATCTGAGTTCTTTATAAGAGATAGAAATAGCTGATTGCCTAGGCAGAAGCAAATCCCTTTTAAATGCAGGATAAATGTAGGTATGGAAAAAGTAATTGGTAATAGATTACTAAAATTGATAATGGAAGCTCAATCTGTCCTTACATGAGAAACAAAACAGTAGCTGCATGGAACCATGCATGTAAGTGTTGAGGATGATTTTGATGCAGAATCTTGTGAATGGGAGGTGAGTTAGATCCTATAGGATAAATATCTGCTGGTTGGAGTAAATGTGTTTCACCTTGAATCATATAGCAGTATGCACACATGCGTGTTTCTCTTGTAAATGTAGTCCTCCAGCCGTGTGTTCATAAACTAGTGTAGATAAATGTCATTTGGAAACAATCTGAGTTGAGGGATTTTAGAAATGGAAGGAAATTCTCATTCCCCTGGAAAGAGATGGTTTTGGTAGTCACCTTGTGAAATGTCAAACTTCAATCTTAGATAACTGATCCTTCGTTTATGATGACATTTTTCATTTTTTTAAATATTGGCATTGTTGGAGTACCCAGCCTCTTACTGTAGCTAAGGCCTGATACAGCAGGATGCTCCCAGGTTCGTGGGAGTGGCACATTTTGATTGCCTTTACTGATGGATGGCTGGGAATAGTCTTTCTGATTTGACGTTTTGAGAACAAGAGTATTCTGAAGATCTGATACTTGGAGAACAAATGAATAGCATTAGATTGATAACCAGGAGGCCAGTACCTCCTAAGAGAAAATAAAAAACAAAAAATAAACATAAAGTAAAGGGGGAAAAATCCCTAGGTATAACTCAGGACATCCACGTCCGTTCTTCTGGCCCTCTAACCTTCCATTTACACCATTCCTAGGAAGTGCTGGCTTCTCGTTTCTCCCCGTCCTGTCATGGCATTGTGTTCTCTTTACCTGGCCCCTTTGGTACTTGGCATAGACATACAACAATCCTGGCCCGTGAATTATGTACATATGTGCTGGAGAGCGTGTCTCTAGTCCTGTGCCTTCTGCATTCTGTCCCCCTTGGTACCACAGTCATGACCATGTCCAGCCCCCATTCTCTCAGTCCCTGGTAGGGTGAAGTACAAACCATTAGTGTTGAGCCATTGAGATCTTGAGGATGCTTCTTCACCACATAAGGGAGCCTACAAAGAATTCTGTTGTTCATCAAAGGAAGATGTTGAGCTGCAGGTGTGTAGTATCCTGTCTAGCATATTGATTCTCAACACTCTCTCTGAGTTGAGGGTATTAAAAATTCTATAAGTGCAAATCGGGGAAGCCTTGAGACGACATGCACAGTGCAAAGTAACCAAAGGGGGAAGGGTCTTCCAGACACACAAACGTAATTGAAATGTAAGCTTTGGTCCATCAGATCTTATATACTCATCTCTGCTCCCAAAGACTTCGTTCAGGCAAAAGCAACGGTTTTTAAGCTGACCATAAAGTCACAGCAACTTTCTATTCTAGTCCTCTTCTGCACTATTGTTTTGTTTCTCAAAAGATTGCATTGCTCTCTCGTCTGCATCTAAAGTCTTCTCAGCTTGTCTCTTTGAGCAATTTATAGCTGTGTTGGATAACAGTCGTGGAAAAGCTTTAATCTTGCCAAGACTTCCTCCCAGTGACTGAGTTTGCATATTTCTTGGCCCATTCACAAACATCCCTCCCACACTGGGCAGAAACACACACTGAGTAGGCATGCAGAGATAGACATGCAAGCTGCGGAGTTTCGAATGTCGCAGGAAGGTGTGTGTTTCTTCCTACGGATCTTCTCAAAGTGTCACTGCCTAGTGGTTGAAAGTAGAAGCAGTTCAACAACAGTAAATGTTTCTTTCTCAAGAACCTTGGGTAGAATTGTGTATATATAAATCTATAGCTTTTTGACAGTTAATAAGGAAAAATTAGATATCTAAAATGTTTTGATAAGTATGTTCCCAAATAATCTTGATCAAGTTGTTATCCAAAATGAACAAACTGAGGTTTGTAGAGAAAGAAAAGCCAGTATAGTCTAATATTCAGTAGAGTATACACATTAAATATATTAATATACATTTGAATGTTTTGTGAGCATTTTTTTGGGGGGGGAGAGCTTATTTCAGCTTACACTTTATAGTCCAACACTGAAGGATGCCAGAACATGAAAGCAAAGCAGGAACCTAGAGGCAGGGACTGATGCTGGCACCATGGAGGAATGCTACCTACTGACTTGTTCCCCATGGTTTGTCATGAACCTTTTGTCCTCCCTCCCTCTGTCCCTTCATCCTCTCTGTCTGTCTGTCTGTCTGTGTGGTTATTTTCTTTCTGTAGCCATGGCTGGCCTCAAACTCACAGAGATCCACCTGCCTCTGCCTCCCAAGTGCTGGGATTCAAAGCATGTGCCACCCCTGCCCAGCTAAGGAGCATTTCCTGATTGGTGCCATTAAAAACAAGAAAAAGCATTGAGTGGTTTCTCACAGTGTCTTCATAAACTTATGATTATTGACAATAAACATGTATCCCTTTATAAATTGCTAGTGATTGGATTCAGGGTCCTGGGCATGCTGGGATACATCATATCACTAAGCTGCTACCCCTTCTACCTTGTCCTGGGGCACTGCAGTTGTCTTGAACCCATTCTGAAGCCCAGACAGGCCTTGACCTCTTCATTCTCCTACATGCCTCAATTATAGAGACACCTGTCATTGATCCTGGCATGTGCAGATTATTTTTGTATAATCAGTATCACCTGTCAGTATCTTAAGAATCACATAATTTTCAAAATATGTCGACTTCAGGAGATGCTCTTTAAGGAGCCAAAAAGTCAGGCTCTGGGTAGAGAGGACTATTATGTAGCAGATCTTCCTAGATCTGCCATTCCAGGGTAAACTAACCACATTAAATTATTTCTCTGTAATTTCGCTCATCTCAAAACTAAGGGGGAAGTATTCAGTTTCAATTTGGCGTGCTCTTGTCACAACAAATAAATTGAGGCTGTACACAAAATTGTTTCGTCATAAACCAAGTCCTGCATCCAGATCGCAGTCACAGTTCGAATTGCTTTCATCCATCAGCATTCAACGCGTTTCTGTTGCCGATCTGAGCCGTGGACAGTTATTTGGATACAGAAGTGGTCTTGATAAC
Organism: Ondatra zibethicus; assembly: GCA_004026605.1. Taxonomy (NCBI): domain Eukaryota; kingdom Metazoa; phylum Chordata; class Mammalia; order Rodentia; family Cricetidae; genus Ondatra; species Ondatra zibethicus. Next base: position 4,541 of record PVIU01029607.1, read on the forward strand.
TAGGCCACTCCATCTGGACAAACTGTAATCACGCTTTTGTGTCTCTCAGTGGGAAACGTGAAATTACTGGCATTATGTAAAATGGGCATCACTACCAAAATGAGTTTGTATCTGCACAGTGCCATTTGTGAACTCTGAATTAAAAACAAAAAGGAGTTTAACCGTTTCCAGATATGTGCTTGTATAGCACTGCTAATTGCCTCCTTAAAGTAGCGCACCAGTGCTCTGCCATGGTGAAGAAGAGGGCCTGTAACCCAGGATCTCACTTCCTTTAGAAAAAATTCATACTAGAAATCGGGAAGCAACTATTGATGGAAAAACTCAAAGAAATCATCCAGGGACTTAATACTTTTAATGTTCACAATGAATGGTTTTAAAATACAGCATGCCATATGCTGATCATGCCTTTCTATTGGGTCCTTTGAGCTACTGTGGATTAGGATTTTGTGTATGTCTGAATCCTTCCTCTCTGCCTCTTACCCACATGCTTCAAGTTAAGACGTTCTTCTCAGATGTTCTACTAATGCAATTATAAAGAGGAGAGAAAGAGAAGGCATCATGACGAAGAAGTGGGAAGCAGCAACCTTGATAAATTGGCTGTTGTGATTATAGGCCATTCTAAACCTTTGAATAACAGTTAAGTAATCTGTTGACTGTCTCAGATAAGTCATTCCATGCATTTGACGTCATCATTACAGAAATTATTGTTATGAGAAGACAGGTGTGTAGAGATTTCTTTCTGAGGAAGCATTTTTGTCAGTATTTATGATGCAAAAGAACCCAGTGCATTGGAGCGGTTTAATTATTTTACAGTAGCTTCACTCTTGCAACTGTTTAAATGTATGATTTTGAAGAACACCACAGAAAGCACTAATTTGATTGAAGGAGAGAAATAACAAGAAAGAAATGTACTTTATATGGAAAAGACTAGAGTGAGGCTGAGGCAAAACTAATCCTGTCTGGCCAGGCGTTGGGACTCATGCCTGTAATCCCACACTTGGGAAGCTAGATCAGAAGACTCGGGAGTTTGAAACCAACCATGGTGACATAGTAAGACCCTTTCTCCCAAGAAGCATGTTCTCTAATGATGCTGTTGAGAGTTAGTTTTGTACATTTTTTCTGTTTCTAAAGCGTAGATTAGTATCACCTTTCTAGTCAGTGGTTAGGTATACGTTTTTATAAAATGTGGAACTTTTTTTATAAAATAAACTTAAAATGGACACTGTATTTATTATACAATAGTCTTTCAGGCTTGTGAGGGTGAGGGAGAGGAGGTCTTCCAGATATACTCTTTACTGAACATTTGAAAAAAACATGAAAACTAAGGTGATTTAACAAAACTAGAAATGAGGCAATAAAAAAAGCAGGTTGAGTGCTTATTTTTCATTGTTTAATACATTCAATGTGTGTGTGTGTGTGTGTGTGTGTGTACATAAGAGAGTGTGCTGGTGAGCATTTGCCTGTAGAGGTCTAAGCGACAGCTAGGAGGTATCGATTCTTTTCCTCCCCTACATGTGTACTAGGGATCAGTCTCAGGTCAGACTTGGTAGCAAGGATCTTTTCCCACTGAGCTGTCTTGCTGGCCCAACAGAAGTTTTTAACATTAGCATACTGTTGTGTAAGTATTTGTTTGTTATTTGTTACTCAGTTGAATTATTTCCAACAATTCCTCTTCATGTCTTGATCCCAGCAAGGTTTTGCATCCATGTCTTGTTATTTTCATAGGATTGACCCTTGTCAATAGAATGGTTATTGTCAAGGCCAATTCTTCCCCAGAAGCTTCTCTTGAACATACTCGACTATCTTGTATTAGTCAATTTTCTATTGCTGTGGTAGAACACTATGAGCAGGGCAACTATTTAAACCCTTAGTTTGGGCTTAGTTTTCCAGAGTTCATGTTGTGGAATGGAGGCAGCAGGCTGTGACAGCTCACACCTCAAGCCTCAAGCCACAAGCAAGAGACAGAAAGTGAATTTGAACACTGAAAGTCCAAACAATAACATACTTTCCCCAACAAGGTCATACCTGCTAAGCTTTCCCAAACAGCATCACCAACTCGGGACCAAGTATTCAAATACCTTAGACTATGGGGGACATCCCCTTCAAACGAACACACATCTCGTAACTGCATTGACCAGCTTTTTGCATGTATGACTCGGATAACCTATGATTTTCACAAACCATTTGCCTATGCCCAGGATCATTAAATTGTGACCACTGAGCCTGTTTCTTATCCGACAGAGTAAAAATGGAGTTTACTTTTCAAAGGAGTTGCAGAAAGGTAGTAGAATGAACAAAACAATACAGGACAGTGTGTAGCAGAGAATGAGCATGCATGAAAATTCCTAAAATATGTATTTTCTGCCACCACAGAAAAAGTTTTATGTACCTGCAACTCAGAAGCATAAAGAAAATTTATTTGTTTTGCTCCTTATTTTTGTTATTTTTGTTGTACAATTCATATAAAATTCATGATTTTCTTTTATGAAGAACATCAAGGATATGATGATGCTGTTGTTTTTAAAAGTTCATTCCCATGTAAATAATTAGTTGCTGGGCAGTGGTGGAGCATGCCTTTAATCCCAGCACTTGGGAGGCAGAGGCAGGAGGATCTATGTGAGATTGATGTCAACATGGTCTACAGAGCGAGTCCAGGACAGGCTTCAAAGCTACACAGCAAAACCCTGTCTTGAAAAACCAAAAGAGAAACACTTAAAATGTATTTCCTAAAAAATAAAGGTATGTTCCACGGTGTGACATGTTTTTGAGAAAAAAAGTGAAGTGGTCAAGTTATTATTTCTACCTTTATACCTCTTAGGTCACGGAAACAAAAAAAAAAATATCAAAAGATCCTGCTAGATTTCGTCATTTATCAATCTACGTAAATTACGTAAATTAAGCCATATGCTCATTCAGTTATAAAATTTCATACCTAGAACCCTGCAAACATGCCACAGTCATTTTCTGTATTTACACTATTAGTGTGTTCAATGCACATCAATTTCGTCACGTATCTCTCTTGTCTACATACTTCACACAGGCTTGGATTTGGGTCTCTATGGGCAAACTCCCCACTGACTCTTTAAGTAGTTTCGCAGCCTCATATATTCCTACAATGAATCTTAGTTATTTTCATCCCCCTTCATTCCCTCCCCCTTCTCCTGGAACCCTTCCCAACAAGCCCTCCCCCTGCACTGAGGTCTTTCTGTGTGTGTGGTCCACTGAGTTCAGTAAGAGTTGCTTGCCCGAGCAGAGGTGAGAGATTATGCAGTGTGGCACCACTGACTCCTTAGTTTTTCATTACCAACCTTTTTTTTTTTTACTTCCCTGCTTGTCAGTTTCCTCACTAATATTAATGTTAAAATGTTTGTTTCACACACTTATCATGAGTACCTAAGGATATTGTTCATTGCTATTTAAACTAGTATTCATTACAAAGTGGTGGTTATTGACTATTGGGCCAGTTTAATTTTATGACTGACAATTACCTATAATCAAGTACTAGTATTGCCACAGAGCTGTGATGTATGTCACTTTATTGCTTTATAAGGCATATTCAAACACAGCGAAAACAGTTAAATAGTATCTGTAATGTTTATATATCCCTCATCTCTGTCCAATCCCATCTTCCCTCCCTCCCCTCTCTTTCCCTCCTTGATTTCCCACATAATCCAGAGTGACCTTGAACTCTCAATGTAGCTAAGGATAACTTTGAACTTACGATCCTGCTGACTTTGCCTCCAGAGTGTTGTTGATTCAGGTATGCACCACCATTCATGAATTTATGCAGTACCTGGAGATCAATACCAAGGTTTCATGTATGCTTAGTGAGCACTCTCCCAGTTGATCTAAATATCTAGCCATTCTGTGTGGACATTAATTTCTCTCTCTCTCTCTCTCTCTCTCTCTCTCTCTCTCTCTCTCTCTCTCTCTCACACACACACACACACACACACACACACACACACACACACACACACACACATAATCCTGAGAACATTTTCTACCAGTTATGAATTCAATTTAAGTATTATCTATTAATTTCTTTAATTTTGGTTATTTCCATATTTTATTCCTGATTCTCTGTTAACAACATTCTAAGAATTATATGAGCACATAAAAATATAGAAACGTATATAAAGAATATTATTTTTGTTTTCTTTTCAATAAATTAAATAAGTTACATAAATTAAAAACCATGCTGTACATTTTTGACTTTCATAGTGCCTTTATATAACCCAGGGATAGAATGCACAGGCAGAGTGATGTTTTAACATATGCATTAAAAAAAGAAAGAAAGACAAGGGAAAAATAAATCCCATACTGGGTATTGACTGGAATGCCTTCATGTGGATCATAGAGTCGTTATTTAGCTGCATGCCTCTGTGTCAGACTTTGGGCTGCCTATACAAAGAACACAGAGCTGTGTATGTAAAAGCACCTGGACCAGTTTCCAAACCACCCATGTCCACGGTAGAAGAAGAATCCATTAACATTTTATTGCATGTCCCTTTTATTTGTTCTTACCAGAAACTCCTTTCTTCCCTTAAAGTCAGCTCCTTTTCCAGTGAATGGGTGGGGATACTGGAGCAATCACATGGGGACACTATTGTGACTCAGGGAGCTGGGACTGTTTGATACCATGGACCAAGCAACTCTTGAATTTATGTATGCAAATGCATGCATAATATATGTGTGTCTTATTGTAAAAATAGATCAAAAAAGGATGACATTGCAAGTAGACTGAGTTAGTTTATTCATATACAAGGTCATTTATAATATTAAAAGTCAGCAATTAGAGCTAGGCAGGGGTGGCTCATGACTTTAATCCCCGCACTCAGGAGGCAGAGGCAGTCAGATCTCTGTGAGTTCGAGGCCAGTCTGGTCTACAAGAGTTAGTTCCAGGACAGCTAGGGCTGTTACACAGAGAAATACTGTCTCGAAAAAACAAAACAAATAAAAAAGTCAACATTCTGAATTAGTGACTTTATTTCTAATTACAATAACCAGTCACATACTAACTACTAAAGAAAATGAAAACATTCATGTTAATCTTTGCTTCCAGGGAATATGGAGCTATTGATGACGTAGATATTGATCTGCACATTGATGTCAGCTTTCTGGATGTAAGTGTCGATTTCTATAATATGACCCACACATTTAAAGGGTGTTTATCTTCATTCTAAGAAGCGCAGCTTTAGGTTGTTTTTTTAGCACCATCATGCTCTGCTTTTGTTCAAGTGATTTATGAAGACTGATCAATCAAGCTGAGATCATACGTTGTTTTCGTTGCTTTCCCATACATCCTGAACCGTCTGTGTTTAGTTATAGTACTTCATTATATAAGGTCTCATTTTTATTTGTCATACAGAAAGGCAAAAATGAAAGATACTTTGGCCTCCTTTTTACACAACATTGTTTTTTGAAATAATTTATAGGCCCTTACAATATATGCATTCTATTAGCCTAAGTTTAAACGTCATGATTTGTTTTTTATTTAAAGTTTGAAAGATGCCAAACTCATCTTTTCAATTTTTTTTTGATGCAGGAGGAGATTGCTGTGGCTTGGGAAGTGATCCGAACAGAACCTATTATCGTCCGATTGCACTGTTCACTGACACAGTATTTAAATGGCCCAGGTTAGTCTCATTTCTCCATTGTTTTCGTGAGTAGGACATTAGTCCATACTCTTCTTTTTATAGTCAAATTCTCTTCAACTTCTTTATTGCTCCTCCATTTAACATAAAAAAGTCCTGGTTTGGTTGATTTTCTCATAATTCTCGAATACACTAGTTAAATTGGGGGCTTGTTCAATTTTTGCTTACATATCCATCTTAATAGTAAATTTCTACAACAGTTATAACTTTCTTGTTAAAAACTGGGGAAGAATTGGATTCAAAACAGAATATTATGTATAATATATGAGTAGAGGTAGAGATATTATGCCTGAAAGGAGACAACCAATTATTCCAGGGCAAATAATTAGGGTTTATCTTGACTTATGATTTTAATTATTGCAAACAGGTAAAATGGTGAAAAAACTTTGCATTAAATCTCATTCAGAAGGCAATGTTATACTGTTGACAGCGATTGCATTATTTATTTATTGTTTCAGAATTTCATACTTGCATGCAATGCATTTTTATCAAATCTACTTCTTTCTAATTCCTTTTTTCCTCCCCTGATGACGTTTTCCTCTTAATCTCTTTGTCCCCCTCACCTTTGTCCCTCTCTTTTAAAATCTTCTGAATTCACTTAATGCTGTTGCTAGTTGCTGGTTGCATGGGCCATCTACTGGAGCTTGGGACATCATTGTCAAATATTTTCTCTATGTAGATTACACACTTTCTACCTGGAAGTGTTTTAATTCTTCTAGTGTCTTTGGACCTTGCTATACTTTAAAAGTAGGCCAATGCCCTGTCACTTTTTATCTGCCTGTGAGAAGATTATACCTTTGACACCTTAGGGAGATACAATGTGTCTGATTTTCTTAATTTTTAAGGATTTATTCTTATTTTATGAGTGTTTTGCCTGCATACATGTCTGAGCACCGTGCACATGTCTGGTGCATGAAGAGGCCAGAAGAGAGCACTGGATCTCCTGCAGCTGGAGCTACAGACATTTGTGAGCCACTATGTGGGTGCTAGGAGCTGAACCCGAGTCCCTTGTTGGAGCAGTGAGCACGTTTAGCTCTTGAGCCATCTCTCTAGCTCCTCGCTTTCTTTTCCTTTGAAAAAACCCTGCATTGAATTTTCAGAATTCCTCTTTTAATAGAGTGACGCCTTGTTTGCACACAGGAGACTGGACTGATGTCCACAGTCTCCTTCGCTCTTATGGAAGGGATTAGACCATTTTTAGGATGCAATTGATGGGTGTCTGGGGAATTCAGTGCTCCCAGCCCTGAGCAGGACAACGTGGGCTGAGGACTGTGCGACCCGTGTGATCTGAGTGTGGCCTTAGAAGGACAGGACTCGCTCTAGTCATCCCAACCCTTATTGTTCCTGGCACGTTTGGTGCCCGTGTGGTGTCACTGTGATTTGTGCACTGATTTCCCTCCTGTCGTATCCTCACTCTGCTCCTCAGTTGTCCCTGTCCTCTCTGTATATAACATTTCTCTCCTCCCAGAGGATTCTCACCAAGAAACATTTTTTTTCAATTTGGAAAATTAAATAAAACCCTTGACCTCAAATTTCCTTTCAGCTGGCCCTGAAGTACTGTGTTTTCTTTACAGTCAGATTTTATTACTAGAGGTTTGCTCTGCTCCCTTCGTTTCTTTTTGTTCCTCTTTTACAATCCACTCAGATCAGATTATGGGGCCATCACTTCACGGACAAATCAATCATGGCTTTAACATGGTTAAATAGTCCCGTGACCAGTTCTGAATACTCATCTTAACTCATCTTAATTGTTAATCTGTTGTTTCCTTCCATGAGAGTGGTTAGTGAACGTGCATTCTGGAGTCTCCACCCTCTTGGCTGTCCCTCACCAGGCTTCCTTGCTGGATGCCTGACACCCAGGCATATACAGCCTCTTTCCCAGCATTCTCTCCTCCCTGAGTAGTTTTGGTGTTATGATTTTACATATATGTATTTGATGGCTATTTCAGATTTATAGCTTTAATGCGTACCTCTGCTTGAATGCCTTTTATTTTTTTTATTGCCGTTTTCACTCTTCTATTTGAATGTCAAATAGACATTTCAAATTTAAAACCCTTAAAATTAAATAACCAATTCCACTTCTTCAAATATCTATTCACGGTAAGTCACTAATTTCAAAAGTTATTTAGATGCACACACACAAATGTACATATGTATGCATGTATGTATGTATGTGCCTATGTATGTATATGCACATGCATCTTGTGAAATATGCATCACATCAAGAGGATGTAGAGTGAAAATTAAGTCTATGCTTTATCCTCATGGCCCACTGGTTAAAAAGTTGTGACATATACTAGCATGTTTTATTTATAATTTCAAAATGTTGTCTGAACTGTCCTAAGTATGGTTGCTGGAACAATTGCTTATTTTGAGATTACTCTTCATATTTATATATGCTATCCATTAACATATGCAGATATTTACATTAATACACAACCTGCTGTGATCTTATATTTAACCCTTGTGTAATTTAAATAATGCTGCCAAGAAGAGTGTGCATACTTTGGATATGTGTGGGTGCACCTGCCCACACACACAATTAATAACTCAATCATCTTTTGTGACTGAGTTTCAAGTCAATATTGAACTCTGTTTCCCCTCTTTCCAGTGCCCACGGTCGACGTCTTTCAGATTTCTACAAAAGAGCGATTCGGATTGGGACATCAGCTGAAGAAGTAAGTTTACTGAAAAGTAAAATAAATGAATTCCTTTTCAAGGGAATTTATTTTCATTTTGCTCTTTTGCTCAGTTTTAATTCTCCCACATCTTTTTCAAGTGCGTCCCTGGGGATAGGACATCATCTTGGTGCAAAGATCTGGATCTGTGTTTTAGTCCACAGAGATCCCTTTCCAGATTCCCGGGTATTTCTCTCTTCCTGTCCACATCCATTCCCCCTTCCACACCCCACACTATACCCTTCTTGCTCCTGTGGACCTGGTGTCTTTCTCTTTAGTGTACCCAGCAGAAAGCAAAGGCAGGGAGATGATGGATCAGTGATTACCGAGCTTTCTCCTGCAGGACTCATCTTGAGCTGGTTTGTTGATGTTCGTTTTTCTGTCCTGCTGAGCTACCGCCTTTTACAGCTGCCTTTTCCCAATATTCAGTTGGTGGCTTTCACTGCTTATTCATGTGGCCTGGAGATGGTAGCTGGTTATCCCCCACTGTCTCTGAGCCAGTCCTATTTCCCATGCCTATGCCTTTGAAGCATCCCTTCGTGCGTTTTTGTTCTCTTTATTTCTTGGTCCTTTATTAATAGTATCTTAGTTTATCTTTTTTATAAATGGACATGGTTCCTCCAAAACATAGTGTGCTTAGAATTCATTTCAGTAAGCAGATACATTCTGTACTATGTCATCATTAGCATTTATGATGTATCATTTATATAGTCACTAAGATTCTGGCATACTTTGGTATTGTTAATAGATGTGAAGTAGAAATAAATGACGGTAGGTTTGAAAGTGCTGAGAAAAGATGAACCAAGCTTTTGTTTATTGTACTCATAGAATCTCATGGGGGCTTATTGCTAGTAGCTTTTTTAAAAACAAAAAGCTTTAATTCACTTTTGTTTTCTGATTTTTAAGTCTGTTTTACCTAAAACCCTGGGTTTAAAAAAAGTGGGAAAGGAATCATCATTGATAGAGCTGAATACAGGGACAACACACGTTATGTCTTTGAGTAGAAAAGTGCGGTAGGGAATCACAGAGGTCGGAGATGACTTTTGAGCTTCTCTGAAGTCAGTTGCAAACTGTTATATGTGAGGATGGAGACTGTGTTAGGGCAGAGAGACTGTGTGCATCCTGAGTACTTGTAATTTTCCTGGAGGGAATAACTATGCTGTCCATAAGATCTCCTTTGCTGATCTTTCTTGCATAGGGAGCACAGTTCTATCTTCAGACAGGATCTAGATGAGCCTCCGCCTTCCATAAAAGGATATAAGACTACTCCAGATGAATAGGAGAGACCTTTTCTTTTCTTATCCATTGAATTTTAACTCTAAAACATGCCAAAAGATAACACATTTATTGTGTAAACCTACAACATGATGTTTCAAAAACTCACAAACACACACACATTGTGGGATGGCTCACTTTACAAATTAAAACTTTTGTTCACAATACCAAAATACAAATTGGCACTGTCTGGTAAACCTCATTGTTTTCTTTTAAAAATATCAATCTCTTTAGCAATGCATTAAAATTATATGCAGCATTTTGACAGCATGTGATGATTCTGCACAAGTTCATCATATTTATTTCTTCAGCATCACATCTCTGTGATAAAAATATTAAAAATCAGCTTCTTAGAAATACACAGACAAAGCCCTTACCTATGGTCACAGTGCTAAGCAGCGGCACACAGAACTTCCAATTCCTATCTTTTTATAAGTGATCACTCATTGCTCTGACTCTGGGCCACTCACCTCTATCCTATTCCACCCTCTGACTACCATACTCACCCATAATATCAGTGTGTTTAGTTTGTGCACAGAAATGAGATCAACAGTTTTAGATCCTTCATAGAAATGAGAGTATGTGGGACTTTTCTTCCCTGCTTGGCTTCTGTCACTTAAAATGATCCTCAGACCAATCCATGACTTTGCAAATGACAGGACTCTGATTTTTTTATGGAATTGCATTTCATTTTTTCCTTGCCCATGCTTCATTATTTTGTTTCTTTCAGCTAGAGCCTGGCTGTGTAGCCCAGCTGGCTTCTCCAGCATCAGTCAGCTTCCCAAGGGCTGGAACTGCAGGTCTGCACCACCACTCCCAGCCGACGTAGTCACCTCTGATGGGTCATTAGTTGATTTCTAGCTCATGCCTAATTTGACTAGTGCTGCAGCAGACATGTGCATACAGAAATCTCTTCCATACAGATTTCATTTGTTTGAATAAATGATAATAGCTGCGCTTGCTAGATAACCTGCTCATTCTATTTTAATAGTTTGAGGAAGCTATAGTCTGTCTGCCTGTCTATCCATTCATCCAATCTATCTATCTATCTATCTATCTATCTATCTATCTATCTATCTATCTATCTATCTGTCATCTTTTTTTTCTATGTGTGTGTATGAGTATTTTTGTGTAGTTGGTTCTCTTCTTTCAATTTCATGTGTGTCCTGGGTTTGTCAGACTTCACAGCAAGCATTTTTACCTGCTGAACCATCTCATTGATTCCCGTAATGACTGTCTTAGTTTAACCAGCATCATGGGCTCCCTTCTGTGTACATTCCAACCTCCTTGTTGTTTTCTATTCTCTGATAAGGACCAGAAAGCTGACTGAAACTATTGACATATACCGCAGGTCACTATGGTCGGAAGATAACTAATAAGTGCTGTACTTGTCAGAATTTCAGCTTTTAGAACTTGTGAGACTTCTTGAAGGACTATTTATTCTTCCAGATCCATAAACTTGATTTAGTAAGAGCCTGTCAGATCCTGTGCGCTAATGCAGTGCTTTAGTTCCTTGATCAGGATGCAGCCCACGCCTTTCCCTTTCAATTTAATGAATTTTCATTTTCATCATATGTCATCCTTTATTGAGTAATGTTCTAAGAGAAAATACTTTAAAATTTCTCGTGTCGGCTTCCTTTTCCCTGGTGCCGGAAGCCTTATGTGATGTCTGGGCTTGTCCATACCTTAGACCTCTAGGATTGTCCCAGTTTTTATGACACTACACCAAGGTAACTTTGCTCAGATATGAATTATGGATGATTGCATTTGAAGTGGGGGGAACTGCTCTTTTAGCCGCTTAGTGTTGAGTCTAGATCTGCACACGAATGCAGCATCAGATAACCAACCCTTAACATTTTGGATTCTGTGTCTTTAAAGATAAATGTAATTTACAAGGAATGTTAAGCACATTATACCATGCAGTGTTCTTTTTCAAAGACTCACATGGGTCATCTCTAAATTTCTGTTTTAGACTTAGGGGGGCTTTTCCAACACAATTACTTTTATTTCTTTCAGTTAGTCTTTGTTTCTTACATGAATCCATGGCTTACCCATCTTGGAGAGGAGCATGGCTGCACCTTTATGTTATGTTACTTTGGCGCTGCTTTCTCTCTCTCTTTTAGCTTTCTTTTAACTCATTCTTTGTGTGTTTCACATCATGCATCTCAATCCCACTCATTTCCCATCCCTGTGTATGCACCCTCTGCCCTTGCAGCCGCCCACCCCCAATAAAATTTAAGAGAAGAAAGAAACAAAGGAGGGGAAAAAATCTCGCCTTGGAAGCTGTAGTGTGACACAGTGAATCATGCAGTAAACCCTTTATTCATGTATCTTGACTTGCAAGAGTTCATTACAGTGAGTTATTGGTCTGGTTAGAGGCCTCTAGTTTCCACAACACTATCGATGCTGGGCCCTCACTAGGACTCCTCTTGATTATCCTGCCATTGCCCTGTGTGGTAGAGATCCTGCAGCTTTGGCTCTGCAAGCAGATCACAGATGGGCTCGACATTGAGGTGGGCCAACCTGTAACACTCGTCCCGGGCCTGGATAGTTGCAGAATTGGTCAGCCTGACAACTCTCCCTTGTCCTCACTATTAGGGTAAGCTTCCCAGCATTGCCCAGGGAGGTCACCCCCTTGAGGCTGTGAGCAAGGGGTGGGGCCAATTCTCCTGCTTCCATGACCTCAGGGTTGATCTCCCAGACCTGTACCTTCAGGACCGGCTCTACTGTGTTGCCCAGGTGAGGCATAGGGCCACTTTCCCATTAGCTGCAGCTGATGAGGGCCAGGGCCAGCTCTCCTGCTCTTATGACCTCAATGCCTGGTCTCCCACCTGCCTCAGGCATTTGTGGGTGTGTGTGGGGGTGGTGAGGGAACAGGTCTTTCCCTCTCATGCTGCCACATGACAGGTGAGTAACGGGGACAGCTCTTCCATGCTCACCATATTGGTGCTGGTTTGCCTTGCCTCTGCCAATGGGCTTGGCTCTATTGTGCTGCCCAGGAAAGGTGCAGGACCCGCTCTCCCAAGTGTTGCAGCCTCTCCTTCCCGCCTCAGGCCGAGATAGGGATGGGCATCTCTCCCCTGCCCATGCCACCATGTGACAGATGAGTAATGGGGACAGCTTTCCCAGATGCACAGCTTCGGGGCTGGCTCACCAACACACCCACCAC
>PVIU01029608.1:0-17327 GCA_004026605.1 Ondatra zibethicus
ACACACACATGCACACACACACACACACACACACACACACACACACACACACACACAAAACCCAGACTCCATTTCTCCATTTATTGGCTGAGTTATGAGCAGACCTGTGGGTCTTTGACTCTTCGATTTCTTTTTTTTCCATGCTATTTATTGAGCTCTACATTTTTCTCTGCTCCCCTCCCTGCCTCTCCCCTCCCTCCTTCAACCCTTCCCCAAAGTCCCTATGCTCCCAATTTACTTAGGAGAGCTTGTCTTTTTATACTTTCTACTTCCCATGTAGATTAGATCTATGTAAGTCTCTCTTAGTGTCCATATTGTTGTCTAGGTTCTCTGGGATTGTGGTTTGTGAGCTGGTTTTCTTTGCTTTATGTTTAAAAACCACCTATGAGTGAGTACATGTGATAATTGTCTTTCTGTGTCTGGGTTACCCCACTCAAATTTCTTAAACAGTGAATGGGCACTATAATGCCATAGCGACTTTATGTTACTATTGGGGAAAAAATGTGAAGTTGTTTGAAAAAGGGTAATCCAATATAAATGAGCAATCTTTTAAAAGATGATGTCTGTAGCAGAAAAGAAAACTTAGTGAACCCACAAATGAAGCTTCATTAGTTTTATGAAGCATTATCCCCTTTTAGTTATTCAGTAGTTACAAAGAAATGCTCCCTGAGCCAGACTGTTGCAACAGGGGAAAAAATTGAAAAGGAACACCAGGAGCAGTTCAGCATCTTCTCAGGGACAGTGCTGCAAGGAAAAGGATTGTGTGCTATATTCTCACAAATACAAAGGGAATGGAAATGGAAGAGTGACATAGATCTAAATCTTTCATTCATTCTTTTCATACATAGCAAATAGAAACACTGTGTCTCAGGCACTGTATAAGGGATAGGGAATGCAAATTTCTATAAAGTTAACCAATAGCTTTATTATGATACACACTGAGTATATGTGTATACCAAATGCCACCCACCCACACAAACACAAGCCTGAATATTGATTAATTGCTGTAGAGAAGCTTAGAACTAGTTCTCTTGGCTCAGATTTATCTGAAGATATGGCTTTTTCGCTATTGGGCATTTCTGACCATTTAAGCATGTTCATTCGGGAAGTGTAAAATGACTTGCTGAGTTATGTTGTAAGTCGTTGAAGTATAACCTGATGTCTTGCATCTCTCAGACTCTGGTTAAAAACTAACCACCATTCCTAACACATTGAACTCAAGCACAGACAGCTGACTCTGACTAGCCCTTCTTCTAGATTCACAAGCCTGGCAAGCACAATGAAGTGAATGTCTCCATTTTTTCATCACCATGCTTTCAATATATGTTCTATTACTATTGGTTCGTCCAAGACCAGATACCTTTCTTACGTTACTTGTCTGGGAAATCTGGGACATACCAAGTTTAGTATGTATCTAGTTTCAGCTTAGTAATGGCCCCGTGAGTCAGTGTCTGCTATAAGGCCTTGCCCCATAAAACCAACCCGAGAGAGGTCTGACTTATGAATTCCAATACCTCCTGCAGGAGGAAGGTATAAGCTTTGGAGACATTTGTAACTTGATGTGCTTGGCTAGTCTTTCCTGGATGTTCCTTTCTCTATACTGAGCTTAACATGCTGTGACCAGAATTGATGGAAAGCAAAGTCAGAGGCAATTTACATCTTGTAAACCCTGGACTGCTGGAAGCCTACCCAGGCTATATCTGGAGAGAGCTGCATTATTTACAGTCTCTAGTCTTCCCTACCGTCTCTAAACTCTTGAAGCACTTAGAGCAGCTGCCTCTTAGATGTCCTTCTGCTTTTTGTCTTCTTTGTTTATTCTCTAATCAGGGCATAAAAAAATCATCCTTTTTCTCTCTGAAGATTAGCAGTATCATCCAGACTGGACCTGAGTCATGACTTTCATTGCCTATCAATAGCAGCAAGCTTCAGGCCACCATCAAGTAAGTAGTCATTGGCTAGCCCCTTAAACAAGGTTGAAATGTAATGAGATCATACGGGATATTTACATTAAACTGTTGAAGTTGCCCAGAACTTCTCTACTTATTTTGTAAAAAACAATGACCGGTTTCCTTAAATTGTGATCTTTTCCAACTGGTCCTGGGTTGGATAATATGAAATGAAGCTGCTGAGGTAAAGACTTAGGTGATGTTACCCTCTTCAGGTGGAAGCCTGGATAAGCATAAATACGGAAGGGGTAGAGATGACAAATTTGGGGAAACCAATGGTATGATACATTCAGAAGCAGGTTATTATCATGGCCCTAGTATTCCTGAGGATCCTCTGAATAATGCCACTGGATATAATTCAGTTGTGTCTCATCAAGGGACAAGAAACCAAGAAGACTACCTTCCAACTCCAATATCTTGTGGGTTAGGGATTACTTTTAGAGAAGCAAATTCTCTAGTACTCTGGACTATAAAAGAGCCTGACTTCAGAGTGAAAGCCCATGCAGAAAACCAAACTATTTAGGATGAGCATGCTTGAAATCTCTCTCAGACAGAGGGAATGTAATTATAGGTAAGCTAAGAAGTTGTGGAATGACACTAATGGCCCCAGATAAAAAGAAGGAAGAACCATAAGCGACCCAACATGGACAACAATCCAATGTGTGAAGAATGTCCGATGCCACCGCACTTCTTCCCAGAATTTGCAATTCCTCCCTTGGCAGGTCCATCATCTCTAAGTGTCAAAGGTCAGTTTGTTTTTCTTTGTTTCTGAGCTCCTTCTATAGTGTTGTGGTTCACATCGGAAAGGCACAGTATAGGTTTGTGTGTTTGAATGCCTGATCGATCTCCAGATTCTGGCACTGTCTGGGGAGTCTGTGGAAATTTTGTGAAGTAAGACCTAGATAGCGGAACAGTAAGTAGGATCATCAGTGGTTGCTTACTAAGAGCCATCGACTTAATACTGTAAATAACAATGACAATATTTACTAAATATAGTAATAAATCTCTCTGTCTCTTCCTCCCTACACACAGACACACACACACACCAGAGAAGTCTGGACTTGAACCAGTTTTGTATACCCAAGCCTTGTACCCCATCAGGAGATGGGGAATAAACAAAGTTCTTTGAGAGACAATCAAAGAAATATGATCACTACACTTGTCTTTTCTTCCAGAAAGTTGGTTCTTATGCTGAAAATCTCTACCTAGTGTCTGGGAATGTACCACCAACACTTTTCCAGTGGGCAGTGACTCTACAGTATGAGGAATAAGATGTAAGTTAAGAACACACCCTCTGTCAACAGAACTGTGTGAAGTTGAAGGCTATTCTGATTCTCATCCACTGTGACTTTGGGATAACTGTTTGCCGTGTTTGCCCCTTACTTTTTTCAAATCCCAAGTAGGGTGAGCATCAGGAAAAATCTCATAATTTTAAGCAAATACACAGACATATACAATGCATGCCTTAGGAGAATATCTGATTTACATATGAAATGTTGTGTAGGGCTTGGCTTGTTTTGCCAGAAGGAAGTCTACCCCGCCATCCCCATCTCTCTCCAATCTGGTTTGATCTCTAGTATGTGTGAGAAAACTTAAAGCCAGGAGCACAGTGATCACTCAAAAACTTTTGCTCAATAAGTGAGAATATTACTTTAAATTCCCTGCACCTATACTGCCTTACCTGTAATTTGGAAACAATAACAGGTGTCTTAGAGAGTTCACTGCTTACCACAACGGCCAGAAAGGCTGCTGGCTGCCCAAATCCCTTTGTAAAACTCCCAGAGGTCAGATGAGAATCTTTGAAACCTTTGTTTCTGTTATTTTTATTAGGAATGATGGCCCAGGAGAGAAAGTGTTAATAAAAAAAAATGTCCTGAAGGTACAGATGGTGCTTATGAAGAACCAGCCTATTTTTCAATTTGCAAAAATGATTAACTCGGATCCTACTGAGTTCACTGCATGGGCCACTGCTAGTCTTAATTTGTGCCAATAGGATGGCGAGATGGACTTTAATGAGGACCTGTGTTTTCTAATCATGAGCAGCATTACAGGAAATGGCAGAGGGTGTGGGGAGGGTGAAAGATAATTGGAGGATTTGGGAGATGGGACTGTTTCTCCAGATGGATGGATTTTTTTGCTGTCTTCCATCAAGAGTCCTGCCTCAGTGCTTCTCACTTGGCCAGGGGAAAGACGGAAGGGGAAATGTCATAATTAACCAGCGATGCAGGTTGTGCAAGGATCCCCAGCACAACTCGAGTCAGTCAGGCTAAGTTTGCCTCTACTATGTTTTGTTTTCTCGTTTGCAAACCAGAAGGCAATCACAGTTCTATCATAGGATTTTAGTGAGCACGACAATGCAACAGAGATTATAGCAATGCCTTTCCTATGCAAAGTTCTGTATAAGCTTATAATATTACTTTTATTTTACATACTGCCCATTTAGAAAAATCAATCCAGCACTCTTTAGCCCTTGGAAGAGACTTGATTTAACACAGAAGATGAGGGTCCTTGAATGCTCTCTTATCATGGAAGAGAAGTGGGGGATATGTGCTGTGATCAATCCTCCCGAATGCCTGTGATATTTTCTTCTACCCTTAGCTTCTGTTGGGAATCATTTCGTGTTATAAAAGAGAAATCTGGGCTCAGCACATGGCTGCTGCAATAGAAGTACGTGGATTCAGTCACCAAGGAGAATTTCCCAAAGAAGTGACTTTTGGGTTAAGAAAAGTCCTAGATTCTACTCTGCCTAATGTTTCTCTGAGTAGATCTTTGCGGTTCGCACAATGATGCTGTGTGCTGGACCAGGTGTCCACATATTCTTCTTTCTTAGCAAACTTTAGAAACATTTGTACTCTGAAGGCCTTGTCAATAATTTGAACAAGGTATTCTGCAGACAAGAAGATTATATTGTGTGCTACCAGAATTCAGATGCAAGGCTGTGGTTGTTTTAGTATGGTTCATGGACAAATCTGAAGAACATTTTGAGGCGTGAGTGAGAGGAGGTGGATATCCTGCAGAAAGTCTTCTGAAATAAGGAACTATGACTGTCTGTTTTGAGACAAGATCACACTATGTAGTTCAGGCTTGAGTTATTGAAATACCTTCCTCAGTCCTCAGAATATTGGAATTATAGGCTTGAAACAACATGTCTTCTAGGGTATTTATGTTAAGGAGCAGGAGCCCATTACATTTCTTGAAATTTTATTAAGCATTCTTTATTTAGATATATTTTATTTCAGCAAGAGGCAATAAAGTCACAGGATTTTGAAATTTGGAAGACTTAAGAGCTACCTCTTTGCGGGTAGAGAGATGGCTCAGTGGTTAAGAACTGGCTCTTGCAGAGGACCTGAGTTTCAGTCACCAACATCCGAATCAGGGAACTCCCAATCACATGTAACTCTAGTCCCAGCCTTTTCTAGCCTCTATAGGTATCTGCATTCATGTGTACATAACTAAACACACACCCTCCCACACACACACAGCTGAATAAAAACAGAAATGAATCTTACAAGAAAGAACTACCTCTCTAAAGAAAAACATAAATATTTTATTATCACTTTCTTTCTACAAGTCTAGAAATACAAATAAGACATACTTCCTCCCCAGGAGATGCTGTTCTAGTTGGGAAGATAGATATACCAAACGGTGATCAGAGACCATGGCGAATCCATATGATGGAGCACCTGGAAGGTCATGGAGGGGCAAGGGCTTTTGGATACCAAGAAAAGAGATTATTGGACAAAGAAGACTAAAGGATTTCTACATATAAATCCCTGGATATTTTTGATTCTCTGCTTCTGATACAATCACAGGAGAACGAACAATTTTCCCCTCACCTTGTTATCAGGTCACTATCCATTTCCTTCTAAGCCAGTTACCCCAGGGAAATGTCCCCTCAGCCACACAGCAGCTTTTGCTCTTCACAGTTCTGAGTCTTCCTTGGAGGCAAGTTCAGTGCATTTTTTCTGGAGACAGGCATGAAAAGGAAATATAAAACAATCCGCAGAAACACATCCAGGAAACATATTGTTGTGCCAGCTAATTGGCTTTTGTAAAGGCAGTACTCTAATCAAGATTTCTATATAGTGTGCATGGCCTAATTATAGCAACAATAATACCCTGACTTTACAAAGAGCCTTTCAATATGCATCTCTGCAATTATTTCAATTATTCACCAAATATCCTCAGGATACAGAGAGAGGTAGATGAAGAAGCTGAGGTTTGCAGGGGCAATAGAACATCCATTATTTTCATGGCTGCAGCTAGTGTCTTGACCCTATTCCATCCTCAGGGTATAAAGCCCTGGTTGCTTAACTCATTAATGTTTACAAAGGAAAAAGAAAAAGAAAAGCCCATGATAATACTAAGGATTATGATAGCCTTGATTATTTTGTTGTTGCTGCTGCTGACTAAGATTTCATATAAACCCCCCTGCTCCTACTTATCTCTCAATTATTTTCTGAAGGGATGAATAAATTAATGACTGATTCAACCAATCAATGAACTATATACCACTGCTTGACAGGAAAAGCCCATACAAAGTGTAGTGACTAAGGAGTCCAGACCAGTTGGATCTAGCATACATCAGTCTTAATACAATTAATCTTCAAACTGGCTTATGAGGTAGCACAGGAAAGATTTTTTTGGGGGAGAGAAAATGATCAAAGAACTGTGAGAAGTAATAAGGAAATTGGTTTACACGTCTAACCACACACACACACACACACACATGCACGCACACACAAACATACACGGGGGCGGGAGATATGAACGGGGGCAAGGAGCATGAGAAAGGAAGATGATTAGGTGCATATTGGGCACTTAATGAATTACATAGAGAAACAATAATGAAATAATGTCATATTTGGGAGGACACAAATGCAATTATTTTTGCATTTTGCGAGTGTATTCTCTGCAGTGTCCAGGATGATTCAAAGAGATCTGCATTTAACGAAGGATCTCTCCCTTGTTGTACTCAAGTTTTCTTTTTCCAAAATTTGGATTTCAGTAACATTCATTTATGGCTTAAAGGAGTCTCTCTTTCTTTCCCCTAGCTCCTCAGTAATATAGGACACCTTTGGTCATAGTTTCTTTAATTCCCAATCTCAATCAAAACTCATGCATGTGTGAAGACTTTATATGAAGCTATGTAGATGTCTGAAGGACCACACCCTCAAGTGCTAAGCAAATAGTAGGGTTATTTCGCATAACAGAGGGCTCAAGACTTCCACAAGGTCATTCATAAAGATTAGGCAATTCCACAAAGAGCAATAATCTCCTGTATGCTTTGGGATGCCTATTGCTGGAAATGGATTTGAAAGTCCATACTAATAACCAATGCTCAGAATATGCATCAGCAAAGCTACATTGCCCATAGTTATTATCAGACACAGAAATAAGTCTCTCAGTTACAAAGTTTAACAAGACTGGACAAATCATAAGTAACTGGGTAGCTGCTGTGAAATATTAAGACAGGGAATGACGTCTTGCATGCTATTGTATATTCTCTATGAACGTTCCACACAGATATGACCTCCCCCGGCCAAAAAAACAGTAGAACCTCCTGTTTTTCACCCAAAATGTGTACGTCCTTGCTATATTCTTAAATCCTTGATCTATGAAGTATGCTTTTCAATTTAAACCAAAATAATGTTTCCTTTCATAGTATCTATTCAGAACTCAAGTGAAAAGATGAATGGAGACCAAGACAGAGATGAAAAATTACCAGGACATTTCAATAAAGATGCTCTGTTACAGAATGGAGATGCCAGCTGAGAAAACTGTTCATACAGAGAATGACTCTGAGGATGACTGATGGGTCAGCTTCCAAGATATCTGGGATTCTTCAAACTCTTCCAACAATGCATTGCAAATGAGTACATATTTGTGGATTTAAGGCTTGCCACATAAGCGCTACTGTTTTCTGTTCATACATGCCAAGGAATAAAAATTTAAATTCCAAGCAATTCATAATACCAAAGGATTTTCCTTCAGTTAAGCTGACACTACTGTATTTTGCTAGATAGATACATCCCTTGTAAGTTGTTGTGTGACATTTGACTTAAGGCAAGTGATGCAAGGTAATCGTGGGCAGAAAGGCTGCCAAAGGCGGGAGCAATGTGATCAATAGGCTCCTTTTGTTGTTGGCAAACACTGTCAGGGGATGATCAGCGTCAGAGCTTGGAGCCCGAGGAAGCTAATAAGATGAGTGGCATGTTTCCCACAATATGCTCTAAGTATTTATGTGCTGTTCAAAGCAAGATCTGTAAACACGATGAGGACAAAGAGAATACAACATTATTGATGATATCCTCCTGATTTATGTTTACAGCATCTGTGGATAATAACTCCATTTGTCAGAGACACTCTCATGAATACTAATTTGGGAAGGCATTCCAACCATGACCAGACTGGCTTTGGGTGATATTCTTCCACTCTTATGTGTTTCCCTGGGGCTGTGGTAGTTGGAGCACTCTTAATCCCTACTTGAAAAGCACTTCTGGATTCAGAAGTTTTTAGGCATACCAATTCTACTGAAGTTACAGGAGTTCATGGGTCATAATTAACGGAATTCGAACTTCCATTTTGAGAGTCAGGTCTGTGTTTCCTGAAAGCAGTTCTGTTTCATTCTAAGTATACCTCCAAGTCCGCAGGGAACATTTCAAAAGTCTTCGACGTGACTTTTGGTTTGGATGATAGATGATAACAGAGCAATGACCTTACATTTATTTTCCTTAAGTATAAATGAGTGATCTTTTAAATTGGTGTTTGCTGTAATATGGCTTGTTGGGCCACTAGAGACTGTGTTTTGGATCTTCGGAAGACACACCTTATAGAGATAGTACACCAGTAGGTCATTGGAAAGGTTGAAATGAACCAGTTTTCCCCTTGGGAAGATTTTCCTTTTGTTTGAAACTCTTAGTAAAAATTCAAGTTAGTTTATGTACTAACTGTGGCTCTGAATTTCCCTTGTGCTTCATAATTTTCAGTGCATGTTTGGGTGTTGGGAAGAAATAGTTCTGCAGAATACAGATATTTCTCTTCAAAACTTGTTCATGTGCATGCGTTTTCTCCTGTTAATTCTTCCTTCTGGAAATGGGTCTGTCTGCCTATGTCCTATTCTCCCATTCTTTGGTATATGGCTAAGCACATTGAGAATTATGGAGGCGGAGGACAGAAATAATAAGTAAAAATAACAGACCGCAAAAATCTTTAAAGATGTTAGCTAACAGCAAGGAAGTATTTTATATATGCTCTTCTACTGGGTTATCACATAGGGCTCTAGTCACTAAGTAACAGGCTATTTTACCATTCCATTTCCCCAGATTTATCAATACACGTAGTTTTACTAAATACACAGTATATTTTAAAAATATGGTCATTAATGCATTTCATGGTATTATTTTTTTTAGTCAAGCTTAGTTTCCAGACATTCTCTTAAGATAAATACTACTCAAAACATTCACAAATCTTTGCTTAATCAATTTACTATGTCACAGTTATTAACCTAATCTACCTAATTCACCATATGATCCAGTCACTCTCTTGAAGCACCCTACATAAAATTAAACACTTTTATTTTTTGACATTCTCTTTCTACTTGGGATTTTACTGATGAGGACGTACCATGATGGGGATAATTCAGAACCTTGTCTTTCAGTTATTCTAAATTCCCAAACACTGACATATACACAAAAATGAATTCCTAGGATAGACACAAAAATCTAGTCCCCCATTTTATTTTATTTTTGTGCAAGTCATAAAGAAGGTCAGTATCAAATGACTATCTGATATCACCAAGTCCTATGTTTGGATTAAGGTGGTCATAGACATTCCTTTTCACATCCTCACATCAAATAATAGTTATCATCAGAAAGTGCAGGGCGTTGCTGGCACTGCTGGGCTGGGAGGACTAGTGGGAAGCTGTGAGCTCTGCTGTGTCTTCTTATTTGGGTAAGAACTGGCCTTGATGGTGATAGACTTGACACTTCAGGTTAGAAAGGAAGAACACACTACAGGTTTAGGAAGGAAGAATATTATTGACTCTGATGTAAAGGCTTACTCATTTTTTATTATTTACTTTTTGAGTTAAGATCTCCCTACATAGCCCTGGCTGTTCTGAAATGCCCTATATAGACCAGGTTGGCTTCAGACTCACAGAGATTGGTTGGCTTATGCCTTCTGATTGCTGGGATTAATGGTATGTATCACCACACCCAGTTTGGTTTGACTTATTCATTTTTAAGTATGTTTCCTGATCATGTCTCTATTTCTTTCTAGGCTATCTATATACCTGTTGTTCAGCATTGATTTCTTCCTTCCCATCCAGAGTTACCCAGGTAGACAGATGGAAGCTGTGATTTTTTTTTCTACCCCAGTAGGACAAGCTCAACTAACAGTTAAAAGCTGGGTAGGATGCTAATCCACAGTGGCCTAACTGTCCACAATTGCTACTAGCTCAGAAAACAACTCCATTCCAATCTCAAAACCAACCACAGCTCTGTTATCTTCTTCTCCTGACCCTAAATTACATTGTAATTGCGTTGGAATCCCTGAGACTTGGGTAGTACATTGAGAACAGAAAAATGAGGGCCACACTGGCTTTTTGTTGAACTTTATAGACTTTATCTGACCCTGACTGAGAAAAAAAAGTGATACATTATTGTCTTCCTGAGGCTGTTGTTAAGTCAGGTGTGGAAATAGCAATAGCAACATGATCTGTCTTGCCTCCAAGAGTTTCTGAACTGGAAACGGCCCCTGGAACCTAAGTCCATAATCATCACCCCACCCTTCTGCCTCAGAACATATGTTGCACTCACAAAGTGGAGTGCCCCTAGGGTTACTCAGAACTTTCAATATTAGAGACCAAAAGGACCTTGAGGGTCTAGACCAACCTCCCAATGAGGATAGGAATCCCTGTCATAATATTTACAGTAAAATAAAATTGTTCAGGAATCTGAGAACACTAAGCGAAAATGCCAATTTCCTTTAAAAATAGCCATACCCTAAGAATCTCGTAGAACGTCATTTTCCTCTGAGCATTAGTCATAGCCATGATCGATGATGAACAGGAGCCTGACTTGTACGGAAGGAAAATACCCAGCTGTGAGGGAGGATGGGGAGACTAAATTTAATTGGGTAGATATTTTGAAAGTGTTCTGAAAAAAAATTTCAAGTATATTAAGTCTTTACAGATGATTCCAGTTACAAAGGTGAGCTATGTGGGCTATGAATTGAGATGCTCAAATTAATAATCAATAAAATAAAAACAGAAACCAATCCTACTCTTAAACCCCGCCATGAAGGAAGAGATTTCTCCAGGTGAATAACCTTTATCTAACACAGCTGTCATGCTGCCATGAGTTGCAGCTAATGACGACATGTTTTCTAGAAGGGGCCAGTCCCATGCCTCTAAGATTCTATGAACCAACAGATTGGTTGAACTTGTTGTTATTGTATGTTGGGATCCATGGACAGCCTCCAGCTGGGAGCCAAAGACAAGGCTCAAACTTTTAAAATTCCTCTTTGGTATTGATCATTGTATTTACACTATTCTCATTATTCTTCAATCTTCCGTAGACATGAATCATTCCAAGACATGAACTTCACAGGCTGTAATGATTTCACTTTGGGTCAGGTCCACTGGCACATTAATCATGCCTTAGGGCTGAGTTAGGTCTCTGCAGATACAAATGGCTTTTTAAAATTCCATGACATAAAATTCCATTCCTCTGAATTAAACAGCATTGCTTATGGGCAGAACATGGACCAGCGTGGTTCAACTCTACTCCCCCATGGCTTTGTTTCTTCTCTGTGTATCTCCATCTTCTTCTTTGGATCCTTATAAATGGGCTTACATACTGTTTCATCTCTGATTTTAAAGCAAATGCATGAATGTTCACACTCATTGACACTAAATATCTGTCACTTAAGATGGCATATTTCTACAGTTACTGATTCTGATTTTCTTTTCCTATATAAACTCTAGATTTATAAAAACAAGAAAATCTTCACCCTGACATTTCTTTGCAAATTTTAAGTTTATTCTTTTCTGTTTAACTGACAGGAGGGGTAGAGAATGTGTGTGTGTGTGTGTGTGTGTGTGTGTGTGTGTGTGTGTTAGGGTAACAGCACTAAATTGGAACAAAAGTTGAAAGAGACAAAAAGATCTATGCAAAAGTGTAGGTAGACAGAGACTGAATATAGTTATAAAAGTTTGCCTCTTCTAGCTACACAAAGTAGTTATTAATATGATCACCACTACAAAGCTAAAATTTGCATGCTGGAAAGGGCAGAAAATTCAAAGTACTCTTCTAGAGCTAATTATCTGGGAAAATTAAACTAGTCAACCCTTCAGTGTTATTTATTTTTGATTGTGAGACATGGTCTGGTACTTTTTCTGACCTACAGCACTCTTGGTCCCAAGGTCACTGTGACTTCTGTAGCCTGTGGCTGATGAGAAGAATAGGACCAACTCAATCCTCAATGCATTTGCCCTTTGTGCTACTGTACAGATGCTTGATCATGGCCAAACAGGGCTTGTTCTGACCTCCATGTGAGCTTTCTCAGGCACTCAGAGATTTCTAGATATCCTTGGTCTTATGCCAAGCCACGAACTTAATGGTAAGCAAGGTCCCCAAGTCTTTAGATGGACAAATCGAGGTCATGTCCTCATTTAGAACTCTGCTTCAGTGTCTAAAAGGCTCGAATTAGTTCTGTCATGTGATAAGCAGTGTGTATAGCCCTTGTGATGGAAAGGCATGACAATATATTTCTGATATAAAGAAAAACACTCATAGCTCCACTGATGTATTTATTAAGAAAAACACACAGCATGCACATAATAGAAAATAATGTAGTATGTGTGCTTACTTACATTTTTAATGACAAAATTTGTCTAAAAAAAGGAAAAAGGTCATACAAAAAGGTAATAATGTGATTGTAAGTTTTTCTATTGGTTTTGGAGACATAGTCTCTCTACAGCACATGCTATTCTGTAAATCACTATGTAGTTCATACTGGCCCTTAACTCATTTTAGTCATCTGGTCTCTACCTCCCAAGCACTGAGATTATAGGTATGAACTACTGCACACAGCTCTCAGGTAATTTAATCATACTTATCTATTTGATGTAAGTATATTCAGCAATTGTTAAGCATTATACTGTTACACACTAGTACCTGTAACAGCAACAGAGAAATCGTTACTAGCAAGTGAACTGTATGTGTGTATTCTTTAGCTTGAATGTCGCTATTACCTGGACAATGCCTATCTCCCCCACATATCTTAAAATGTGTTTTGTTACAGGGAGCAAGCCGGAATTCAGTTAACTCAAGAATAATTAGTTTGAATTTTTCAATAGTCGTTACAACTCTTGGCAAGGCTCAAAAGGTATTAGACGAGTAATTCCTGAATTTTCACAATAGAAATGAATCTTCAAAGGATTGGCTATTTCTCTGAAGTTAAGACATTTGCTTGTGGAATTGGTATCTATGGATGTGGGTGCTCCGTTACAATTTTGCTACTCCTCTTACAGTCTGATCCATGATCATGGATGCCCTATAGCCTCTTTCCTGTCTGTGAATCCTAATTTTTGCCTCCTACTTGTGCTTCTGAACAAGAGAACTATATTTTCTCAGAAATTATGGCTGAAAGAAAATTTGAGGGAAGGAATTTCATCACTGCACTGTAGAAGTAAGTGATAAGGACAGAAATCATGTGGATTAAACCAAAAACGAACCATTAGGTACTGATACGGGATACTTAAGTTCCTCCAAGCTTGGTTCTTTAGCCCACCTTTAGAAATGCCAGTGAAGGCAGTCACTTATGTCTAGACCTCTTAACCTATATAGGACTGTAGTGATATTTCATTTGTATTTTAATAAATAAAGTGTGCCTGAAGATCAGAGAGTAAAACAGCCACAGTGGTCAGTTATACAGAGCAGGCAGTGGTGACACACACCTTTAATTCCAGTAGTCACACTAGTTTGTCGTAGAAACCAAACAGCAGTGGTGCACATCTTTAATCCCAGCACTAGGGAGGAATATAAGATGGGAGGAGATAGGTCTCAGCTCAGTCTCATTCTGAGGATTCGTTGAGGCAGGCTCACCATTTTGGGCTGGCTACTTTTCCTTTCCAATCTTCATGTTGAACCCCAATATCTGTCTCTGGATTTTTGTTATGTGTGCTACATAGGACCTCAAAATCCTTAATGATAAGGACTGTGCTGATAAATAGGATATGCTTTATATACAACATAATCATTGTAAATATTTGGTACCTATCTTTCCTGAAAAGTTGATTGAATGGCATGCTGAATGTGTGAATGAATGTAAATAAATGGACAGTGGTGATTGGCTATTGGTATTCTTCTATAGTAAGTATTTAAATGAATGAATATGTTGGGTTCCATTTGCTCAGGCTTCATGGCATTCTTGCTGATTCTTTTTGCTGGTCCCAGCCAGGCATAAACAAATGGCTTATTCAGTATATGACATTTTATTTCTTCAAGTAGAGTGCCCACAACTGAACATAAAAATACGAATGAAGAAGATTTTTCCAGGTAAGATTCAGCTTTTTTTTTTGTATATCTAACGTGATAATGATAGCTGAGGGACACTCTTTTGCAAATGGTTGCACAAAACAACTGATTTCTTCTTTACTTGTGGAATATATTAGTCTTTTACAACAGAATGACTAAAAGGTGCCTTACTGAGATACAGTGGCAGATAGTGTTCATTCTTAAGGAGTTTCAGGAGGGCAGAAGGTCCACAGATGCTAGAGCTGAACTTGACAGCATACCCCTGTTCTCCATCCTCACACACCTGCCTTGATTCTTTGCTGTATTCTCCGTGGATAGAGAAAATATTTGAGAAAGTGTCTGTGCTCTATAAGACATCTTTAGACTTTCCCATTTGTGAATGACTGGCAGTTTGTTTTGTAGAATTTTTCATAGTTCTAAGGATACAAAATATGCAAATAAATTTGCATATTAAAATATCTTTAAACATGAAAAAGGAAACTCAAAACAAACCCTATAGCAAAGGGAGAGGAGAAATAATGGAAAAAGTGAGTAACCTGAATGGCTCTTCTGTTTCTGAGCATTCACCCTTTCCTGGCTCCAATCTTGGTTAAACTAACAGAACAATCAGACATTTAGGGAAGACTCTTCATCATCTCCATAGAGAACCCTATAGCTATTCTTGTTTGTTTTACGTAAAGAAAACAATGCCATCTTGAAATATTGCACTCAGAACAAGATGCATATTATTTATGCTCCTTATAATTCAAGCAGAAAATACGTGGTTGGGTCTGTAAACTAACTTGCAAAAATGAATACTTTCATGTGCCAGACAATGTGTGGATTGCTTAATATAATAATGAAATGGATTTGCTCCTTGACCTCAAGGAAGAAGCAGTTTAAAGAGGGAAACTCATAAATATGCAGATAATACAGAGTTTATAAAAATCTTTAAAAGCATAAGAGATGGGGAAGATGGCTCAGATGGTCAAGTAACCTACCAGGGAAACAGCCAGGAATGGTGGCTTATGCTTGTAACCCCAGAGCTGGGTTGAGGGATTAGAGGCAAGGGAAACCAGCAAGTTTCTGAAAAATCATTGGCTAGCTAGTCTAGCAAAACTGATGAGCTTCAGGAACACTGAGATATCTTGTCTCAAAAAATGAAGGTGGGCAGTGATCAACCCGAGTCCTCTTTTTGTACACACACACACACACACACACACACACACACACACACACACAGATACACATGGGGGGACATAAATTTAATTCTGTAATTCTGTAGGTAAAAAGCATAAGAATTGAAGACAGTGTTTTAGAGAGAGTGATAGCAGAAGCAAGGACTTGGGCATGATGACCATTACTACAAAGTATTGTCTTCCAACCACATGGAAGGCTAAGGCAGGGGGATTACAAATTAAAGGCCTGCCTGGACAGAATCAGTTCAAGGACAATGTTGGCAATTTAGCAAGACGTTATCTCAGGACTAAAAATGACAAAGGGACAGAAAGTATTTGCTTAATCAAGGTCAGGAATGTGATGTGTGCATGCACATGTGCTCTTGTGGGTGAGCACGCACATGCACAAGGCTGGCGGTGAAGACCAGAGACAGACATTGGGTATCTTCTTCAGTTGCTTTCCATTGGATTTTTGGAATGAGGTCTGTCATTGGACCTGTAACTACCAAATTGACTAGATTGTCTGGCCAGTGAGCTCCAGGGATCCTTCTATATTTACCACCTGAGCACAGAGACTGCTAGTGTGAGCCAAAGCACCACAGTCTTGTTGGCTTTCACTTGGGTCCTGGGGATGACACTTGAGTCCTCATGCTTTTACATGGGGCACTTAATTAACTAAACCTTCTTACCAGCTCTGGGAAGGGGATTATAATTTTCTGCAAAATTTCTCAGAATGCACCACCTGATACTATTACACATATTACAAAACATAAGTGGAGCAAAGGCAAGGACCATTATCTAAACCAGTGTGACCACACACACACACACACACACACACACACACACACACACACACACACACACACACACAGTGCTCTTATTAATTTATACCGGAGGGGTTCTAGAGCTTCATGAAGCTCTATTTGGGAATGTTGCTCTATAAAGTATGACGAATTATCTCTCCTGAGAAAGGTTTCTTATATTAGAGCTTTATCAATTTTTGTTTTAATTGTGTTACTTGCTCTTTTTTTGCAAGTGAGTGGATCAAGTTCCTTGTGCCAATATTAAATTCTTGTAACCTCTGTCAGATGTACAGTTTCTTAATAGTTTTTCTCAGTTTGTAGTTTGTCTCTTTATTCTGGCTTGTTTCTTTTGATGATGGGTAGAAGCATTTCAGTTTTATGTAGGGGATCAGTAAGCAAGGTGAAGATGAATTGAAACATCGTATCTTACATCATAAACTATATACAAATATTATGTATCAGTCAAGCTGTAGATAGAGAGGAATCTTAGCTATCAGTATATCATTATCTATCTACCTCTATCGTCTATCATACATGTATGCTTGTATGTACCTACCTATCATCAATCTATCTAATTTCCTGTCTGTATTTGTTTACCTATATACATCTATCTATCTATCTATCTATCTATCTATCTATCTATCTATCTATCTACCTACCTACCTTTCATCTATCTAATTTATCATAACTTGAGTATAAAATGGTCTCCACAGGCTCATGTGATTTAAGCTTTATCCCTATTGCTGTTGCTGTTTCAGAAGTTGCTGGAAGTTTTAGCAAATGAGGCCTAGCTGAAGGCTGTAGGGCACAGGGGCATGCCTTTTAAAGATGTAACTATGCCACTACCTTGTGCTTTCCATTTCTTGCTGGGCTTTGCCT
>PVIU01029609.1:0-17324 GCA_004026605.1 Ondatra zibethicus
TTATTTATTTTCCTTTTTTGATTTTTGTTTTTTTATTGTTTTCATTTTGATTTTAAGAGAAGATATGAAGTTGTTTGGGTAGGGAAAGGAGGGCAAATTTGGAAGGAGTTGGAGGAAAGAAAATATAACCAAAATGCACTGTATGAAGATAAATTTAAAGATAAAGAGGGGGAATTTTAAGCTAATCCAAAAAGCCTGACACCATAATAGTATTTCCAACTATACTCATATATGTCTTACATGCAAGTTGTACTTGAACATATAGTGTTGTCTCTGAAAATTACTCTATTGATTGTGTCTTTTTCACACATATTACATTTGAAAACATGAGCCCAAGGTTCAAGTTCCTGAAAGAATTATAAAGAGTGCATACACGAACAAAAACAATCATTTTCCAAGCCATGGAGCATGAATACAAAAAAAATATTTACCTGCACATGTTTTGATGACAGTACATTTTGAAATGCTGTTAGTGGCTTTACTGTTGCTAGAATATAACACTGTGACTAAAAGTAAATCATGGAAGAACCAGTTTATTTGAGTTATGTATCCAGGTGAAAAGTTTATAATATGTGGATCAGGAAGCTGGGAGGTTGCATGCTTAATGTAAACATGAAGAGAATGATTTGGAAATGGGGCGAAATTCTCAGCTCTGAGAGCCTACCCACAGTGTTGTGCTTCCTCCAGTAAAGTTCCATTATCTAAGCCTCCACAAAGAGCACCACCAACTGGGGGCAAGTGTTTGAATATATTAGTCTAAGAAGGTAATTTTATTTTGGGGGGAATCTCTTGTTATTTATTTATTTACTTATTGAAAACAATCTTTTCTCATTTTATATACCAATCCCAGTTTCCTCTCCCTCTTCTCCTCTTGCTTCACCAACCTTCCCCCACTACAACCCCCATTCAATCCTCAGAGAGAGTAAGGCTTCCAATGGGGAGTCAATAAAGTCTGGCACAACACTTTGATGCAGGACCAAGGACCTACTCCCAATATCTAAGCTGCACAAGGTATCCCTCCAAACAGAATGGTCTCCAAAACGCCAGTTCAAGTACTAGGGATAAATCTTGGTTCCACTAGCAGTGGCCCCATAGGCTCTCCTAGCCACACAACTGTCATCCACATTCAGAGGGCCTTGTTTTGGCCTATGCATGTTTCACTACAGAGTCACTTCCAGAGTCGCTGAGCTAACCATAACTCAGGTCAGCTGTTTCTGTGGGTATCCCCATCATGGCCTTGACCGCTTTGCTCTTATTATCTTCAACTGGACTCTGGGAGCTTGGTCAAGTACCAGCTGTGGATATTTGCATATGCTTCCATCAGTTTCTGGATGAAGGTTCTATGATGACAATTAAGGTAGTCATCAGTCTGATCATAGGAAGAAGATCAATTCAAGTACCTTCCCCATTATTGCTTAGGTGATATGGGAATCCCCTTTGTGTGCTCTGATTACCATTAATGAATAAAGAAACTGCTTTGGACCTATAGCAAGGCAGAACTTAGGTAGGGAGGGAAAGCTAGGCTGAATACTGGGAGGAAGAAGGGTGAAGTCAGAGAGATGCAATGGAGCCACCACCAGAGAGAAAAGTGCTGAAACTTTGCTGGTAGGCCACAACCTGGTGGTGATACACAGATTAATGAAGATGGGTTAAACTATGATGTAAGAGTTAGCCAATAAGAAGCTATAGCTAATGGGCCAAGCAGTGATTTAATTAATATGGTTTCTGTGTGATTATTTCAGGTTTAAGCTAGCTGGGTGTCTGGAAAGAACAAGTGGCCTCCTCCAACACTTAGGGTCTTTGCTGAGGTCATCCTCATCCTTGTGGATTCCTGGGAGTTTCCCTAGAACCAGATTTCTCATTAACACCTAATGGCTCCCTCAAGCAAAGTTGTCTCTTTCTTTGCTTTCCCTTTCTGTCCTTTCTTCATCTCAACCATCTCATTCCCTTATGTTTCCTTCCCACTTCCTTTTTCCCCTCTCCCTCCCCTTCCATCCTCCATTCTTACCCCAACACCCATGCTCCCAATGTTCTCAGGAGAACTTACCCATTTTTCCTTCCCAGGGGCAACCATGTATGTTTCTCTTATGGTTCTCCTTGTTACTTAGCTTCACTGGGGTCATGGAATATAGGCTGGTTATCCTTTGCTTTACTTGTAATATCCACTTACGAGTGAGTACATACTGTGTTTGTCTTTCTGGGTATGGGATACCTCACTCAGGATGTTTTGTATTAGTTTCATCCATTTGCCTACAATTTTTAAGATGTCTTTTTTTTTTTACTGTTGACTAATACTCCACTGTATAAATGTACCACATTTTCTTTATCCATTCTTTGGTTGCAGAGCATCTAGGTTGTTTTCAGGATCTGTCTATTATGAATAATGCTATTATGAACAAAGATGGGCAAATGTCCTTGGGGAATGAGTGTGCATCCTTTGGGTGTATGCCAAAGAGTGCTATTGCTGAGTCTTGAGGTAGATTGATTCCAATTTTGTAAGAAACAACCATAGTTATTTCAAAAATGGCTGAACAAGATTGCACTCCAACCAGTAATGGAGGAAATTTTCCCTTACTCCACATCCTCTCCAGCATAAGCTTTAACGGGGTGTTTTTGATCTTAGCTATTCTGACAGGTATAAGATGGTATCTCACAGTTGTTTTGATTTGTATTTCTCTAATAGCTAAGGATGTTGGACAATTCCCTAAGTGTCTTCTGGTCATTTGAGATTCTTCTGTTGAGAATTCTCCCTTTAGATCTATACCCCATTTTCTAATTGGATTATTTGATATTTTGATGTCTAGTTTCTTGTGTTCTTCATATATTTCAGGGATCAGTCCTCTGTCCAATGTGGGGTTGGTGAAGTTTTTTTCCCATTCAATTGGTGGCCATTTTGTCTTATTGACTATGTCATTTGCCTTAGAGAAGAGTCTCAGTTTCAGGAAGTCCCATTTATTTATTGTATATCTCTGTGCTACTGGGGTTATATTTATAAAGTGGTCTCCTGTGCCTATACATTCAATGTTACTTCCCACTTTTTCTTCTATAAAATTCAGTATGGTTGGATTCATGTTGAGGTCTTTGATCCACTTGAATTTTGTGCATGGGGATAGATATGGTTCCATTTTCATTCTTCTACATGTTGACATCTAGTTATGCCAGCACCATTTGTTGAAGATTCTTCCTTTTTTCATTATAAATTTTAGCTTTATCATCAAAAATCAAGAGCACATAGGCGTGTTGATTAATATCAGGTTCTTCAATTCAATTATATTTGTGTATCTGTTTGTTTTTATGACAATATCAATCTGTTCTCATTACTTTAGCTTTATAATAGAGCTTGATATCAGGGATGGTGATGCCTATGGAAGTTCCTTTATTGTACAGGATTGTCTTGGCTATTCTGGGTTTTTTGTTTTTCCATATGAAGTTGAGTATTGTTCTTTCAAGTTCATTGAAGAATTATGTTGGGATTTTGATGGGGATTGCATTGAATACACAGATTGCTTTTGGTAAAATGGCAATTTTTATTATGTTGATCATGCTTATCCATGAGCATGGGAAATATTTCCATTTTCTGATATCTTCTACAATTTTGTTCTTCAAAGACTTAAAGTTCTTGTTATTAGGTATTTCACTTATTTGGTTAGAGTTACCCCCAAGATATTTTATGTTGTTTTTGGCTATTGTGAAGGGTGATGTTTCTCTGATTTCTTTCTGAGTCTGTTTATCATCTGTATATAGGAGGGCTACTGATTTTTTGAGTTAATCTTGTATACTTTCACATTACTGAAAGCTGTAGGAGTTCCCTGGTAGAATTTTGGGGGTCACTTATGTATACTATCATATCATCAGCAAACAGTGAAAGTTTAATTTCTTCTTCTTTTCCAATTTGTATCCCCTTGACCTCATTTTTCTTGTCTTTTTGCTATAGCTAGGTCTTTGAGTACTATGCTTAATAGATATGGACAGAGTTTGGCATCAGTCTGAATTGTGTATAAAAGTACCTCAATCAACTGAAAATTGTTAGTTAAAATGGTCGGGTCCTTCCTTAGATTTTTAACTTTTTTATTTTAAGAAGCCTGGATTCAGTCTGTAAAGAGTGCAGCAGTTTTTTATTGTTAAGCCATATTTTTATGAACAAACTACAGAATACAAGAAAAAAGGTGAGTCCTAGAAATAGCCATGTAGGAAGGACTTTATATGTGTCTTGGAAGACCTCACACATGGTGTAAGTGAAAAAACTATGGAAACCTTGGAGGGTTAGATTGTCTGACATACTGCCCTTTTTAAAATTTCTTTAAGTTTCTTTCCATTTAATTTTATGTTGGGTATTGATTTGTTTTATATTGTCTTGATTATGTTTGGGTATATTCCTGCAAGCCCTAATCTCTCTAAGACTTTTATCAGGAAGGGGAGTTGGATTTTGTCAAAGGCCTTTTCAGAATCCAATGAGATGACCATGTATGTTTTTTTTTTCTTCTTAGTTTATATGTTTGATTACATTGTCAGATTTGTATATGTTGAACCCATCTATGAATCTTAAGTATGGACAACAATTGATCTTGGTGGATGATCTTTTTGATGTTTTTTTTTGTATTCTCTTTGTATTTTATTGAGTATTTTGGCATCAAAACTCATGAGACAAACTGCTCTGTAATTCACTTTGTTTATCCTTTTTGTATATTGGAAATTAGGGTTACTGTGACATCATAAAATGAATTTGACAATATTGCTTCTGTTTCTATTGTATAGAATAATTTGAGGAGAATAGATATTAGTACTTCTTTAAAATTCCTATAGAGTTCTCTGGTGAAACAATCTGTCTCTGGGCTTTTTTGCTCATGAGACATAAATAACTGATTCCATGTCCTTTGGGGATGTAGGTCTATTTAAATTATTTATCTAATCTTGATTTAATTTTGGTACAAAATATCCATTGAAAAAGTTGTCCATTTCTTTTAGATTTTCTAATTTAGTGGAATACATGATTTGAGGTACAACAAATTGATTTTTTGGATTTCCTCAGTGTCTATTGTTATGTCCCCCTTTTGTTTCTGATTTTGTTAATTTAGATATTCTCTCTGTCTTTAAATTATGTTAGGTTAGGGTTTATTTTTCTTGTTGATTTCCTCAAAGAATCAACTGTTTGTTTCATTAATTCATTATATTGTTATCTTTGTTTCTATTTCATTGATTTCACCTCTGAGTTTGATTAT
The DNA here is from genome assembly GCA_004026605.1 of Ondatra zibethicus. Lineage (NCBI taxonomy): Eukaryota > Metazoa > Chordata > Mammalia > Rodentia > Cricetidae > Ondatra > Ondatra zibethicus. Next base: position 5,220 of record PVIU01029609.1, read on the forward strand.
TTCTTGCCTGTTACTTTGTTTGGGTGTGTTTTGCTTCTTTTTTTTCTAGAGCTTTCAAATATGCTGTTAAGTCACTGGTATCATATCTCTCTAATTTCTTTTTTGTCAAATATACTTTTTAAAATTAAAACCTTCTTATTTTAATTGTTTGGATCAGAATGTGCTATACATTTTCCCCACTCCCCTTCCACTTGCCACCCTCCCCTTCCAACCCCCATCATCCTCCACACTTCTAATCTACTAAGGAGTTCTTGTCTATTTTTTCCTTGCTATTCAGGTCCACATCTGCCACATTTTCCTTATCCATTCTCTGGTTGAGGGGCATCTACATTATATCCAGGTTCTGGCTATTATAAATAATGCTGCTATGAACATAGTTGATCAAAAATCCTTGTGGTGTGCGTGTGCATTCTTTGGGTATATGCCCAAGAGTGTTATTGCTGAGTCTTAAGGTAGATTGATTCCCAATTTTCTGAGAAACTGCCATACTGATTTCCAAAGTAGCTGTACAAGTTTGCCCTCCCATCAGGAATGGGAAATGTTCCCCTTACTATGGCATCCTTTCCAGTATAAGTCATCATCAGAACATTTGATCTTGGCCATTATGATAGGTATAAGATAGTATCTCAGAGTTGTTTTGATTTGCATTTCTCTGATGATTAAGGAGTTTAGCATTTCTTTTTTTTTATTTTGGTTTTTCGAGACAGGGTTTCTCTGTGGCTTTGGAGCCTGTCCTGAAACTAGTTCTTGTAGACCAGGCTGGTCTCGAACTCACAGAGATCCACCTGCCTCTGCCTCCCGAGTGCTGGGATTAAAGGTGTGTGCCACCACCGCCTGGCTGAGTTCAGCATTTCTTAAGTGTCTTTTTGTTATTTGATGTTCCTCTGTTGAGAATTCTCATTTTAGGTCTCCACATCACTTTTATTTTTTATTATATGGTCCTTTGATGTCTAGTTTCTTGATTTCTTTGTAGAATTTTGAGATCTGTCCTCTGTCAGATTTGGGATTGGTGAAGACATTTTCCCATTCTGTAGGCTGCCATTTTGTCTTGTTGACCATGTTCTTTGTTTCATAGAAGCTTCCTAGTTTCAGGAGGTCCCATTTATTAATTTTTGCTTTCAGTGTCTGTGCTATTGGTGTTGTATTTAGAAAGTGGTCTCCTGTGCCAATATGTTCAAGGCTCTTTCCCAAGTTCTCTTCTATGAGGTTCAGTATGGTTGGCTTTATGTTGAGGTCTTTCATTTATTTGGATCTGTTTTGTGCATGGGAATAGTCATGGATGTATTTGCATTCTTTTACTTGTTGATATCTAGTTATGCCAGCACCATTTGTTGAAGATGCTTTCTTTCTTCTACTTTATAGTTTTAGCATCTTTGTCAAGAATCAGGTGTTCATAAGTGTGTGGATTCACATAAGAGTCTTCAATTTGATTCTATTAGTCTGTCTGTTGTTCTGTCAATACCAAGCTGTTTTCAGTGCTTTAGCTCTAAAGTAGAGCTTAAAGTCAGGCATGGTGATCCCTCCAGAAGTTCTTTTACTTTATAGGATTGTTTGGACTATCCTGGGCCAATACCATGACCTTCAATTGACACCTTCTGCTCATTTGCCATGGCCATTGGCAGGCAATTTTAGGCATCTGAGTTTGGGATGATTAGGTCTAGGCCCCAATATCTGAATTTGTGTTTGTGGGATTTGTGTTTTGTTCTTTGGTTTTGATTCCTCTTTGGTTTTTGAGTATTTCTTGCGTAGGTTTCTGGTGGCCTCTGTGACCTCTGATCTAGTAGGGAGTCTGTCCAAGTTGGGAGCTGGCCTTATGGTCAGTCGTTTGGCTTTTGATGAAGCAGAGAGTTTCTATTCTTCTTAATGGTGTGGTCTGTACCTAAGTGTGTTGCAGTACAAAGATTTCCACATTAGCCCATAATGGAGTATAATAAAGGTTTATTTATTAGGGCTTGAACTCACAGAAAAAGTAGTGATCTGCAGTCCTCTGCATGCTCATGGAACTGGAACCAAATCTAGTAGCCAAGGGGACTGTGCACATTTTATGTCTGGATTTATAGTACATGAGACCATGCCCAAAGTGGGTCAGTAACTTAAAGGCTATTGGCTGAAGGAGTTCCCACATCACCAGTTGCTGAAGTCCACTGTGCTGGCCAATAGCAGGGCAGCTGATGAGCTGGGAAGGCATGAGCTGTGGGTAGTGTCTTGGGGAACAGAATCTAAGGACTGGAATAGTTCAGCTGACTGATGGGTCAGTTATTACTTCTGAATGGTTTGGCTTGTGCCTGAGTGGTCAAAGTCTGCTGGGGTGTGAGCAAGGCCTGGCCTTGGTGTTGGCATGCAGTAGGCCGAGTCAATGGGAACAGAATATAGGAAGTAAGGCAGTTCAGGTGGCAGGAAGGTCACTCACTTGTTCTTTTGACTTGTTTGTCTTGCATGAGAGTAGTGGAAAGTCCACTGGACATAGGGATCAGGCTATGTTTTAAACTTTGAGAACATTATTTATGTTTGCATGCTTAGAGGAATTAAATTGTTCTCACAGATAATTATAAAGTCATATTTTAGTATACATGAAAATTCACTACATATGTTTGATAGTCACCATAAGAATGGTCATTTCTTGAGGTTTCAGACAAGTTACAACATTTATGGACCTCTTTTGGCTTCTTCACCCTCATCACAGTAACCATCTTAAATCTTAGAATGTTATCATCAACATCACACACATATTCACCTAAAAATATTTGCAAATATTATATATATAATATAGTTTAACTTTAGAGATGGTATATACATACATCTATACCAAATAATATATATAAATCATGTATATAGAATATAATATATAAATATACATAAAATAGCAATCATATTACATAATATTATATATTAATGTATAGTATATAAATATAATATATAAGTGATTTATAAATATAGTATTTTGTATGTGCATACAAATATATTTGTATGTATAATATATGTGTATACATATGTGCATGTATGTATGTACATATAATCTTTAGGTGATCCCATGATTTGGTTGATGAGAAATAAATGATGATTAGCATAGAATCCTGTTTCTTTGAGTAAATTGTGATTTATTAGTGGAGATTTTTATTTCCTTAACTCTTGTCAAGTCTGATATCTGATCTTCATGTAGAAATTTTAGTACCATGCAGTAAAATTTTAACAGATGACATTCTCATTGAGGTCTTAAAAATTAATTTATTTCTGAGAAAAAATAGTTTTTAAATATATTAGCTCAAGGCCTTAATGAAAGTTTTTAATAGTATTTGCTTGCAACATAAAGCAGAATTTCCTTCCTTATTTTCAGTCTGTTGCCTACATGTTGAAATATTTCAAACAAAAATCTGCTATAATATTTTTATTTCTCAAAACATAAAAACAAAAACAGTGTTCAGAGATTTTTACCATTTATATGTTTATGCTGAGAAATTTGCAAATTTCTCAGAGTTTGTATTATTTTCTGTTCACCTTCTAAAATGTTAATCTTGGGAATTCATTCCTCTACTTCAAAATTGTGTGCAAACTGCTCTTGGTATAAGTGAAAAAAATCAAGCTAACTCTAAGGAATAATTAAAACTTTCATAATAAGATGTGACATACTTTACTTCTAATTAACATAAGTAATGTACATTACTTTACATTAATGTACATTGAAGAATGAATTGAAAATAGAGAAAACTGCAAAGAAAACAGTAGTACAAAACCTATTTCTGTATGTGCATCTAGAGTAACAGAAACAGTACCATATGGAGTTCTTTATAATTTTTCTAAGTTTAAATGACATCTTAATAATGAAAAATTTAAACACATAGAAAAATGCAAAGTCAATATTAATCACATCAGTATCTGCAACTGTACTAGATCAGTCAGAGCTTGCCAGAGAAATAAAACCAATAATGTTGGTATTGTAGGTGCACACACACTCACACATGCATGTGAGGACACACATACACACATATATTTATATAGGAATGATATATATTTGTATACAAAAGAACCAGGGAAGAACAAGTATTACAACTTGAGTTTTTAGGTAGTTTACTGTCAGAAATCACCCATGATAATGATGGTAACCTATATTAAAATCAAAATATAACCAAAAGATGACATGAAAATGTTGAGACGAATTGTTATGAAAAATGGGTTAGGGAAAGCAGAAGCGATATAAGAGAGTATAATAGTGGCGAATATTCTCTCTCTTTCTCTCTCTCTCTCATGCGTTTGTGTGTGTGTGTGTGTGTGTGTGTGTGTGTATGACACTTGAGGGAAGGGCATTCTTTGACAAATTAGATACGTTTAATAATGATTTCTATGTCGGGATAACTTTTACAGCTCTTAATTTACATTTTCTCTACATATTTTTAAATTATCTTGCAGGGAACTATATTACTTACATTAAACATGAACGGGAAAAGCCACATTGTTTAAACAATATCTGCCAATTCAGTTTTATTACATATGTCAATGTCATTTTTAAAAATGTCTTTGTACTTGTATCTAGAGCTTTATAAGAAATGTTGGTACTATATAAGAATAGTCACCAAACCTATATAGTAATAATAAATGCCATGTGAAATATCACAGTCTGAATTTACTATGATATTCCCATTAGAGAATATTTAATTTTAGTTTGTGTAAGAAATGAGTATGATATTGAACTTGACACTTGAATGATTCATAGGAGATTGGTAGAAACTGGAATTTGAGATATGGGAATTAATAAGGGAATTGCAGAACACAGAAATGACATTAGCAAAGTTTACTAGGTATGAAAGAGTACAAGATGTACTATGCTAAGGAACTGTGATAGAAAGAAAAATGAAGGGCTTGCTGAAATTGAGATTGGAGAGACCCTGGGGTTTATGTATACTTTTCAACTGTGTTTAGAGAGCACATGTGTTGACCTTTTACAAAAATAGATGAAACTACTGCATATTTAAGCAATCTCCATGAAATTGTGGCTTTAAATTTCTGTTTGCTAAGCTTCTCTTTGGTCAATACTAGCAATCAAAGGTTAAGATAAATCATAGTTTCATAACTTCAAAAGAGTTAACATGTTGATTTTGTTCTCTGTCCTTTTCCCCCAATATGCCTGATTCCTCCTGCTCCTGTTCCCACTCTTCATCAGAAGTCTATTCTAGTTCCACTTTCTAGGGACCTAATCTCTCTGTGTCTATGGATTTTCACTTGATTATCATCTATTTAGCACAAATATTCACACAGATCACTGAGTGTAAAGCGGTCGAGCTGGTGATGGAAAGGATACTTCACCCCTAAATTCTAGTCTCTTTGACAAGAGAAGGTAATTTGCAGGAATGAGAAACCTGGACATCAACCCAGCCACAAAACCCAACATCTACAATCTGTCCTGACTGCAAGGTGTGCGGGAAAAAGGGTGACAACAGAACTTGCGGTAGTGGCCAGTGGTTTGGTTTAACATAAGGCCCATGCTAGGAAAGGGAGCTCATGACATGAGGGGGACCCCATGCCCTGCGCTGCCTGCATGGTCAGGAACTGGAGACTAGATGGATTAGAGGAGTAGGGTAGAATCAAACATGACTATAAGAAAAAGAAAAGGAAAACAAAAGAAAAAAATCAATAAAATGATTTCTAATGCTCTTCTACTATACTCATAGATCAGTCTCTTCATCCAGCAGCATATTGGAATGGGTGCCGAGACCAATAGTTAGACATTATGCAGACAAAGAGTCTAAATTAGAGGTCTCCATGGGGTCCCTCCACTCAGAGATCAGGGAAACCTGCAAAAGTGGGAAGGAAATATTTTAGGAGTCAGAGGGAATGGAGAACAGCAGGAGAACACGGCCCACCAAATCAACTAAGCAGGGTTCATATAGGCTCACACAAGCACAGGGCCTATATTTGTCTCCACAAGGTCCTCTGTTTATGTTATAGCTGTTGGATTGGTATTTTTGTGGGACTCCTAACAGTAGTAGTTTGGGTGTCTCTGACTCTTTTGCCTGCCCTTGTAAATCTTTTCCTCCTATTGTGTTGCCTTGTCAAGCCTCAATATGAGGGTTTTTGACTTTTCTTATTGTATCATGTTTTGTCATTTTGTTGTTGTCTCTCAGAAGCCTGCTTTTTCAGAAGGGAACTGGGCATGGATCTAGGGAAGAAGCTAGCTGGGAGAGCTGGGAGGAGTGGAAGGAGGGGAAACTGTGGTTGGGATGTATTGTATGAGAGAAGAATCTATTTTCCATTAAAAATAAAAGAATCAATATGTCTTCTAGGTGCAGGGGTAGCACTGTTCTGTAATACCAATACTCAGAAGGCTGATACAGGAAGATCATTATGTGCCTATGACCAACATCAGTTATCCTGTGAATTTCAGCCTAGCCTAGGATATGAGGAAATGAAAGAATATGTCTCACAAAAGAAAAAAAGCAAAATTAATATGACTATTTAACAAAGTAAGGATAATTAAATGTTTATCAGTCAGTATCATGTTATGAAATGAAATATTTTCCTAAAAGATCATGGTTTGGATGTATTTAAGATATTTCTTTCTGTTAATTTATGTCATATAGAGAACCATATTTATGAGTTTCAGATCTGAGTATCTCTTTAAAAATATTTTTGTTCTCAAGAGAGCATTTATATTAGCTAACTATTGTGTTATGTCTGACATCATTAACTTGACCAAAAATGTTTATATTATTTCATAAATTTTTAGAAAATAGGCATCTAAGAAGCTAAGAAAACATAGGACTTTTTTGTAGTTGTATTCATTTAATCTAGATAAAGTATATTGAGGATTAATAATTGAAGATTATATAAATATTATATATTATTTTTGTATATAATAATAATTATAATTGAGGATTAATAATATTTTTTATTCTGAAGATTCATACATGCCTGGAAACAGTGGGTAACTTTAAGGTCATAGTTAGATGTTTATAAGAATTAGAGACACACAAATAGGTGGATGGCCCCTAAAGCTTTGTACAATGGCAATGTCTGAATGATTCAGAGGTGAGAGTTCAGTGTCTTATGAGCTTTAAACTATACACAAGGCTGTCTCAGAAATGATCCCATAAAGGATGAGAGCTAGGTTTGATTGAACATCCTCAAAGGCCATTGTTCTCAAATCATTGACTAGAGAATTTGAGCCAATTGCTAGCCTATTAAGGAGGTTCAATCTACCTATGTGATTTACAGAGTAGTAGTCATCTAAAACAAGATTTTTCATAAACTGTGATTAGAAAACTTTAATGCCAATATGAGATTTATACCTGTATGAATTTGTATGCATGTCCCCTGTTTCAAAGGGGGGAAAGAAGGCTTTTGAAATATAATAAACTCTTTTATAATTAAATATGCCACTAATATTGCAAAATTGATTTCATAAAAAGGAGAGGACTGGGTACATATACATTCACTACAACTGTATGCATAACTTTATGAAGTACTTGAGAATTATGCAATTGATTCTCCCTTGTCTATAGAGATTTATTTAGCAAGATAGTTCTTTATGTCATTAAATTACAACTATCTTAATCAAGATATAACTGTGTAAAATTTTCAACTAATCCTTAGACGTGAATCAAATTTTACCATTCTCCCTAATGTATGGGTTTTATTTTCCTCTATTTTGTGTTCATCCAGGATATCATATTGCAATTGTGCTTCTGGTTCTCTCGTTTTTTTTCTTTTACCCTGAAACTTTCCTCTTGGACTTCCCTTGTCTTATCATAAATGAGATGTTTGAAATGTATCAGGTTGTTACTTTTGTAATTTCTCATCAATTTTACTAAGTATGATTTTTCTATATTATTAGTTTCAGGTTATACTTTTTGGCAGAAGCAACCTTTTATAAAGCACATTTTAGAAAGAGCAGTGATAATATAAATTTATACTTGCAATTTTTAGAAAAAATGTTGCTAAATGACTGCTATTCTTTGTTCTCATGACAGTAAAATAGGGGTCAAGTACATTAAAAGAATATTTGGCAACTTTCTTGCCTTTTAATTTTCGAAGTAGTTGAGATTTCCTCCCTATAAATTACATAATTTTTATGCATAATTTCCTGTTTGAATAAATATTTCCACAATTACTCTTGAAGAAAACAATATAAGGTTACAGATTCCAACACAGTGCTTTAGTTAGTGGATCCTCTTAAACTTTTAAATTTGCACCATATCCCCAAGAATGTGACTCAGCACAAATAATGTCTGAAAAGATGTAAAGATGTACTGTGACAAACTTTGATCTGGTTACAATATTGCTAGGCACTGTCATTTTTAGTAGATATTTACGACTACAAAAGCAGCAGAGTACAGGAATCTAACACATTGATTATGGAATCACATTGAACGACTGGGGAAGAAATCCAGATATTTGATTTTAGTCTTTGGAATACCCCAGATGTCTCTAATGTTTTGCCTATCTAAGGGAGATCACAATATCACTAAATGATGCAGTTATAGAAGAATAAATGGAATAATAGAATCAGATTCCTTACTGTAGCGCTGGAAATTTAGCCCTCACATCTGTAATCTAATTGTCAATGACATTATTTAAATTTATTTTTGTGGCCTTGATCAAGTACTTTAATTTCTCTTCATATCCAGCCTCTATTCTGATGTGGAAACAATAATAATACCTGCTTGACAGTGTCATTCAGTGGCTTAGCAACCATTCAGCATATTTTTATTGTCTTTCTTATTGTTTTTATTAAGATCATTAGTAAACTAATGTGTTTCTCATTAATGCCCCCTTTCTACAAAAGCAGGCTTTATAAAAATTCATAATTACTAAAATGCTATTTAAAACTGAAGAAAATAATAAGTCAAATGCTGCTGAGGAGTATTTGCTTTACATCCAGAATAAAATTGCCAAAGACATTTGTTTTCTGTGAATATCAGTACTTCATAGAAACCTTCAGATCATTTTTACCATTTCCACAGGAATGTTACAATTTTGTAAGTTATAGGAATATATTGATATTCTGAATTTATAGTAGACAATATAATAAATGCTTTGAAATGAAGTTCAAAGGTCTGTGTGTGTGTGAATATGTTTACTGTGTTGACCTTAAACAACTTACTGGTAATTTGACTAATCAGAATTTCAACTTGTTTGTTTACTGTCTGAGATCAATAATGGCTTAATTCAATGGCTTAAATTTCAAAAAAAAATCTGTCATTGTCATTGTCACTTTGGATATTCACATACCTCATCTATTTAACAGGGACATAAAGTTTTTGTTTCGGTTTGTATGGAAATCAATTTTTGCCATCTCTCTACATTTCTTTAAATGTTTTCATGATCACATCTGGGCTAAGATAGAAAGTCACTAGAAATTATTATTCTTTGGCATTTTCTATGTGTGTAACATGAAGCATCTGAAACCCAGAATTCATCCAATATTGACTTCTGCCCTTCATTTTAATGCAAAATTTCCATATGTGTGTGTCTGTGTGTGTGTAATTTGTTACCCCTGAAAACAGAAAATTCCACTTTCTGAGAATCTCAAATTGTTATGAAGGCTACTTTTTAGTTATAAAATAGGATGACTACATTTTATTTTGGAATATTATAAACATTGTTTCTGTGTGGCATGAAAGTAAAATTTAATAATAAAAAGAAAAATAACTGAGAGGGAATGAAGTTGGTAGAGTGCACACAACACAACCATGAAAACCCAAGTTGAGCTCCCTGCCATCCATGTAAAAAGCCAGGTGAAGCAAGATGGACTCCTAGAACTTACTGGCTAATTAGTCTAGCCACTCTGTGAGCACTTGGATCAGTAAGAGTTTGTATCTCAAGCAGAAGATAAGGAGTTATAAAGATACTCAATACCAACCTCCATGCCTCACATGGATATGCTGATGTATGCATACCTTCCCATCCATGTAAACACACAAAAATATATATACAAACATATACATAACACATGAGCAAATAAAAATGAATAAAATAACAAATAGAAAATTGTAATTACAAAAAATATAGCCAAAATTTATAAATTATTAATCACAGAAGACACAAGTTCCTTCAAAATAATAAAAATTCCTTGTTTTCTAGGTACTGTCCAATTTTCTCCACTAAATACTACCAACTAGGATATGTTACTCTGGGTTGAATTGGTAGCAGTCAGTTTTAGTTTCATGAAATAGAGTGAACCTTGAAGTGGTTAATGAAAGTAGGCACAGCACCAGAATGCAGGACACTTTTCCTTAGATGAGTTCAAAAGTTGGAAGGAAACAATTAAGTATTATGATAAGGTTCCAATTTATGTGATTATATAAATCACTGACCTGCACAATTTTGGCTGTCAAGATGGCTTAACAGGTAAAAATGTACTTGTGGGCAAGCTTAAAGACCTGAGTTAGATCCTTGGAACCCACATGGTGGAATGAGAGAATGATATCCTATGGCCTCCAGATTTGTGCCATGGCATCATTCCCTTCCAAAAATAAATAAAAAAATGCTAATGTTCAACAGGATTATTTAAAACACATTTGTTTGTATTTTTACACTTTTTAAAAACAGGAACTCATTTAAAAAATGTTTAAAGTTTCAAAGAAGAATTAATTTTTTATTTATTTATTTTTCTCTCATACATTATATCTCTAATAGATTTTCCCCTCCCTTTAACTCTCCCAATTCCCCTCTCACTTCTCTCTCCTCCAGATCCTTCAGTACTCCTCCATTTCCCTCCAAAAAGGACAGACTTCCCAGGGATATGAGCCAGACATGATATATCAAGTTGCAAATGAGTCTAGACTTTCTATCAAGGCTGAATGAAGTAACTTAGTTGAAGGAAAGGGGTTACAAAAGCAGGAAAAAGAGTCAGTGACACCCCCAACACCCACTGTTAAGCATCCCACAAAAATCGCAAGCTAAGAACCATAACATGTATTCAGATAACCTAGTATAGATACATCCAAGTTCCATGACCTGCCACTTCAGCCTCTGTGAGCCCCTATGAGTCTCTATAAGCCATGTTCTCCTCATGTCCTCGACACCTCTGGTTCCTACAGTTCTTCCTCCCCCTCTTTGGTGGGATTCCTTGTTGCGAGAAAGGAGGTGGAGTCAGAGAATAGCTCCACCAGAGCCAGACAAAACTTTAGCCAGTAAGCCACAGCCATGTGGCAATGCACAGATTACTAGAAATGGGTTAAATTAATGGGCTTTTATTATCTTCTAAAAATAATAATAATGATTAAAAATAAAAGTAGAAAAACTATTGAAATGTAAATTCCCAAAAAAGTTGAAGAATTAAAAGTATTATAGTCCTCAGACACATATCTGGGGAAAATAAAAATTAGAAAAGAAAATAGTGATGGACTTGACTAAATTTCAGCTTTCAGTTATTAATATTTAATAAATCATTATTATTCTTCAGGAGTTAAGTTATTAAAAGTAGCTTCTGATTCACTCTGATAACAGAGATAGTTATTTCTTGTTCAAAATTTCTGTCTTAAAATGTCTTACAATCTTTTTTCTTTTCATTAACCTTGACAATATCTACCTTTCTGATGGAGGTGTGTAAATCCCGTAAAGATAATGTTACTATCATGATAGTTATGTTTCATTATATTTAATATTATGATATTTAATTTGACAAATAGAAATTGTATACATTTCTGAGAAAAAATGTGATTCTCTCACACATACACATGGGATGATGAAATCAACTTAATTATCATATATAGTATTTCCAAATTATATCATTATTATGAGATGAGAACACTTAAAAAGAATGGATATTTGGGAGGATATACATGATCAAAGATACATATATATATTACATTTATAATACATATCTTTGTGAGATTATTTTATTTCACTTAACATAATAATCTGTTATTCCATTTAATTTGTATTTGCAATAACATGATTTAATTATTTTCTTTTTTTTCATACATTGTTTTGTTTTATTTTTTCCATTCAAGAACATAATTAAAGAAATAAAATTTTTACCTTTCTTCCCCTTCTCCCGGTCCCCTCCCACTACCCCACCACCCCTCCTCCCTCCCCCTTCTTCCTTGAAAGAGGGCATGGTGCCCTGCCCTGTTGGAAGTCCAAGGCCCACCCCCATCCCTCCCGGCC
>PVIU01029610.1:0-17321 GCA_004026605.1 Ondatra zibethicus
ATCAAACCAGACTCTCTGAATGTGGCGGCGAAAGTTGGCAGATGGAGAACCCACAAACAATGACACCAGGACCTATCTCTTCTGCATGTATTAACTTTTTGAGAACCGAGTCTTTTTGAATGCACTCCTTCCTAGGCCAGGAGGGATGGGGGTGGGCCTTGGACTTCCAACAGGGCAGGGCACCATGCCCTCTTTCTAGTATTTTTCTTGAATAAAAAAATCATACACTTGTAAATAATGGATAGCTTGTCCAAGCTCATCCTAACAAGCACAGTAACGTTTGGGATCTGAATCAATACTACCCTTTCCCCTTGTGTTTTTGTTTTAGCAAATGGAAGTTATGTTGCCTCTAATGGTTAGTTATTGAATAACATCAGAATTAAACTGTGCCTTAAAGAAGAAAAAAGATCATATTTGCAATGAAACAGAGTAGAATCTATGTTTATGGAAATGAGTGTGGCAGTGGGAGGAGAATTTTGAAAAACAGTGGGAAATGCTAACAAAGTGTCAAACACTAGCGATATTTGGGGCACAGGGTGGAAGTAGATTAGGTTACTGAGAACCTCAAATGGCTTCCTCTGGACCTAAACTCAATTAGAAAGATCAGTTATATCTTCCTAAATGATGATTGTATCTCTCAGGAAATTGATGTGAAAATAGATTTAATTGGAAAGAAATTGGAATAAGACAAACTTCAAGAGTTCACATACTGAGAGATAAAAGTGGAACTCCACAGCAGTCAAAGAAAGAAAATGAGTACTTACAGATAAACAGCATGGTATATAAAAGTAAATAAATATTGCCATTGTAGAATAATAAAATGAAGTCTCCTTTCTATTTCTGTCTAAACCCCCCAACGTTGTGTTCCCAGAATAGTTCCCTGCATATCTGAGCATTCAGTAATCCAAAGTGCTTTCAATATAGATTTCTTGATGTGAAATAGATTTATTATTTTTGCTTTTGAATTATTTTTATTTTTTTAGTTTTAAATTATCGCATGAAGAACAGTTATAGAAATAACCACATACACAAAGGCTTGTGTTGAAGTGCATTACCAAGAAGAAGGAAAGGATTAGAACCTCTTTGGATTAGATTCACAGTTCACACTATTTTTTTCTTTCATTTTTGAGATTAATACAATGTTTTTATTTTCCCCCTTCCCATTACTATCTGCAAACCTTCATATATACCCCTCACCACACTCTTTTGAATTCAAGACATCATTTTAAATGAATTGTTATGTGCATAAGTATTTGTATGCATGTATGTATGTGTGTGTATGTGTGTATCCCTAAATATAACCAGCTTGATCTGTATCATGTTACTTGTATGTGCGGTTTTATACTGACCACCATTAGCATAATCTTCTTAATTAGAATTAAATCCACTTATTTTCCTTCCATTTCTTACGATTTACAGATGTTTATTATACATATCTGTATCTTATATGCCTAAACTGTTGCAATGCAAGAAGCATATACTTTTTGTTAGATTTTTAAAAAAAAAATACCAATCCAAATTCCCACTCCCTTTCCTCCTCCCATCCCCTCCACCCACCCTCCTATGCCCCCCCTCCAATCCTAAGAGAGGGCAAGGCACCTTGCCCTGTGGAAGGTCCAAGGCCCTCCCCACTACATCTAGGCTGAGCAAGGTATATATCCAAAGAGAATAGGATCACAAAAAGCCAGTACATACAGCAGAGACAAATCCCAGAGCCACTGCCAGTGGCCCCTCAGTCTGCCTCAGCCATACAAATGTCAACCACATTCAGAGGAACTAGCTTAGTCCTATTCTTGTTCCTTCCCAGTCCTGCTAGAGTTGGTGAGCTCCCATTAGCTCAGGTAAACTGCTTCAATGGATAAACCCCTCATGGTCTTGACCTCTTTGCTCATATTCTCATTCCTTCTACTCTTCAACTGGACTTTGGGAGCTCAGTCCAGTGCTCTAATGAGGGATTCTGCCTCTGTTTCCATCTGTTGCTGGACTAAGGGTCTATAGTAATATTTAAGATAATCATCAGTCTGAATACAGGGCAATGCTAGTTTGGGCAACCTCTCCACTATTGCCTAGGGTCTTAGCTGGGGCCATCCTTGTGGATTCCTGGGAATTTCTCTTAATATTTACAGAATGTTTATTATACATATTTATATCACATATGCCTAAACTGTTGCAATACAAGAACCATAAGCTACTGAAGCTGTTCTGTCTTTGATTGCATTCAGAGCAATATTATATTGTTAAAAGGCACTAAGTCTTTAATTACTCTGTAGGTAAGTTTATCCACAGCTAACAAGAAATTATTGAATTAAATTTGATATTCTGGTCTATGGACAGTCCCCTTAGGGTGCTTTCTTATGGCAAAGGGTTACCTTGCCCTTGTTGATACACATTAATTAATCCAATGCCAGCCTTTGCTATGCCTACTGTATGCTCTAAGAGTCTCAGTCCTTCTGTTTGCATTATCTCTAGAAAAAACTTTTGCTACACCTGGCCTGTTGTGCACCATAAGGAAGGTAAGAAACAACAATCATGGGTTCCAACGACTTTAAGAATACACCACACATAAGCAGGTCACTGACTGATCAGAACTGCAGGACAAGGACTCAAGAGCCTTGTTTGTCCTAACAGCCATGAGCAAAGGCAGAAGTTGGGATTATAAGAATAAAATTCACAAACATTTGTTGCCAAGTTACAGCTACAATTTTCACCAATCAGGATTTAGGGACTTCCTTGGGTGTTAATTCATTGTCAAATCAATAAACAATGCAAGACTTTCAGTCCAAAGAATCAGATTCATTTGTTCCTTTTGATGTTAGAAAAACTCATGTTTCTAAAAAACAAAAAAGCTCAGTTATGCCAGCACCATTTGTTGAAAATGCTGTCTTTTTTCCATTTTGTAGTTTTTCCTTCTTTGTCAAAATCAAGTGTTTTAGATATGTAGATTGATATCTGGATCTGCTATTTGATCCCATTGCTGTTTTCATGCCAATACCAGGCTGTTTTCAGTACTGTAGCTCTGTAGTAGAGTTTGGAGTCAGGGATTGTAATGCCTCCAGAAGTTCCTTTATTGTACAGGATTGTTTTGAATATCCTGGGTTTTTGTATTTCCATATGAAATTGAGTACTGTTCTTTTGAGGTCTGGAAAAAGTTTTGTTGAGATTTTGATAGGCACTAAATTGAATCTGTAGATTTCTTTTGATAAGATTGCCATTTTAACTATGTTAATTCTACATACCCAAGAGCATGGGAGATCTTTTCATCTTCTGTTGTCTTCTTCAATTTCTATCTTCAAAGATTTAAAGTTCTTGTCATACAGGTCTTTCAATTGTTTGGTTAGAGTTACTCCAAGATATTTTATGTTACTTGTGGCTATTGTGAATGGTGATATTTCTCTGATTTCTTTCTCAGCCCAATTATCATCTTCATAAAGGAGGGCTACTGATTTTTTCAAGTTAATTGTTGGTCCAGTTTGGAGTCCTGGCCTCCAGCTGCTCTCCCCTGCTAGTGACCTTTACTTGGCCTTCTGATTTGAACTACTGAAAGCTGTGTCCAGCTCTGATTCCTGAACACGTGTTGCCTTGGCCTTGATTGAGGATCAGGGAATGAGGTTTTCACCTGTTGGCCCACCTAACTGTGTTGGGCATAGAAGCCTCTGTGGTGCTATTCAATAAAGAGCTTCTTTTACCAGTGACTAGAAGTGTGTGTGTGTGTGTGTGTTAATCCTGACATCCTTCGCTCAGGTTTCAGTTCCATGCCATGCAGGTGCTGCAGTTAATCTTTCATACTGTTATATTACTGAAGGTGATGATGAGTTGTAGAAGTTCCTTGGTAGAATATTTGTGGTCGGCAATCTCAGTGGAACTCTGAAAGACAGCTTGCTCCAATACTGAGCAGACTTAAGAGATGAGTGAACAGCCACAAGGCCAGAGGCCCCACTCTCTAGGACCTCCCCAGTGGGACAAAACCCTTCCCTAACTCTCTTGGATTTTCTAGCCAGCCAGCAGGGAGTTTCCTGCGGCTAGATTCCCCGAACCTCTCCAGTGGCCATCCAAACTACTAGCTACACCCCACCACCAAACCAGCCTATTCTCCTGCAATCTTGGTGGAACTTTGAAACACAGCTTGCTCCAATAAAGGGTGGGGACTTAAAGGGTGAGTAAACAGCCACACAGATGGATGCCCCACTCTCTAGGACCTCCCCAGTGGGACAAAACCCAGGGACCCTTCCCCAACTCTCTTGGCTTTTCTAGCCAGCCAGCAGGGAGTTTCCTGTGGCTAGATTCCCCCAACTTATCCAGAGGCCATCCACTCTACTGCTACACCCTGCCTCTAAACCTGCCTATTCGCCTGCAATCTCAGTGGAATCCTGAAATAGCTTGCTCCAATACTGAGGGAACTTAAGAAATGAGTGAACAGCCACATGGCCAGATGCCCCACTCTCTAGGACCTACCCAGTGGGACCAAACAAAGGGGCTCTTCCCCAACACCCTTGGATTTTCTAGCCAGTTATCAGGGAGATTCCTGTGGCTAGGCTCCCCGCAAACACAAACCCATCCACTGACCCCCAAGCTACTAACCACACCCCACCTAAGACTTGAGAGCTTGTTATAATAATGAGAGGATTAAGCGAGAGCAATCCAAGAAAGCAAGCCAGGAGAAAAGACCAGTAGAGCAGGTGTATAGAGACCTCAGAGCTTTCTGAGACAGGCATTGACAGTACAGAGCAGACCAAGAAAAACTTTGAAATACTCAGACAGCCACTGCAAAGACTGGACCAAGACGCAAAAACACTGCCAGCCTCATTTGAAGGAAGCGATGGACAGGCGCCAATGCAAGGATTCCTCCAACAACCTAAAAAGCAACATGGTACCACCAGAACCCAGTGGTCACACAAAAGGAAGACTTGACCATCCTAACCCAGAAGAAGTAGAAGAAAACAACTTTAAATGTAACTTTATGAAAATGATGGAGACCTTAAATGAGGAAGTGAAAAACTCCCTAAGAAATGGAAGAGAAGACAAACAAAAAATGGAAGAAATTAATAAATCCCTCAAAGAAACCCAAGAAAAAAGAAACAGGTGAAGGAAACAGTTCAAGACTTGAAGATTGAAATAGAGGTAATAAAGAAAACACAAACTGAGAGAATTCTGGATATGGAAAATCTGCAAAAGTGAACAGGAACTACGGAGACAAGTATAACCAACAGAATATAAGAGAAAGAAGAAAGAATCTCAGGGGCTGAAGATACTATAGAGGAAATAGACCCATTGGTCAAAGAAAATGTTAAATTCAACAAATTCTTAACACAAAACATTCAGGAAATCTGTGATACCATGAAAAGACCAAATCTAAGAATAATAGGGGTAGAAGAAGGAGAAGTCCAGCTCAAAGGCACAGAAAATATATTCAACAAAATTAAAGAAGAAAACTTTCCCAACTTAAATAAGAATATCCTGATGAAGGTAAAAGAAGCTTACAGAACACCAAATAAACTGGATCAAAAATACCCCCTAGCCATATAATAATCAAAATGTAAAACATACAGAACAAAGAGAATATTAAGACCTGCAAAGGGAAAAAAGTCAAGAAATATATAAAGGTAAACCTATCAGAATTACACCTGACTTCTCAATGGAAACCATGAAAGAGAGAAGGTCCTGGATAGATGTGCTGCAGACACTAAGAGACCATGGATGCAAGCCTATACTACTATACCCAGCAAAGCTTTCATTCACCATCGATGAAGGAAACAAGATATTACAAGACAAAAACAGATTTAAACAATATGTATCCACAAAACCAGCCTTACAGAAAGTGCTAGAAGAAAAACACCAATCCAAGGAAGCTAACAGCACACACAAAAACACAGACATCGCATAACCCCCAACAAGCATAACCCAAAGAAGGGAAACACACAAACACTACTACTGAAAAATAACCGGTTAACAACCACTGGTCATTAATATGGCTTACTATCATGGACTCAATTCACCTATGAAGAGACACAGGCTAAGAGAATGGATATAAAAACAGGATCTAGCATTCTGCTATTTACCAGAAACACACCTTAATCTCAAAGACAGACACTACCTCAGAGTAAAAGGTTGGAAAAAGGTTTTCCAATTAAATGGGCCTAAGAAACAAGCGGGTGCGCTATCCTAATATCTAACATAATTGATTTCAAACTAAAACCCATCAGAAGAGATGGAGAAGGACACTTTATAATCATAACAGGAACAAATCATCAAAATGAAGTCTCAATCCTGAATATCTAAGCCCCTAATACAAGAGAGCACATATATGGAATAGAAACATTACTAAAACTTAAATCGCACATCAAACCACACACACTAAGATTAGGAGACTTCAACACTCCACTCTCACCAAGGAACAGGGCAACCAGACATAAACTTCACAGAGAAATAAGAGAACTAAAAGATGTCATGAATCAAATGGACTTAACAGACATCTATAAAACATTCTACCCAAATAAAAAAGAATATACCTTCTTCTCAGCAACTTATGGAACCTTCTCTAAAATTGATAACATGCTCAGTAATGAAGCAAACCTCCATAGAGACAAAATAATTGGAGTAAGCCTCTGTGTCTTATCAGATTACAATGGAGTAAAGGTAGAATATAACAACAATACTACCCACAGAGAGCCTACAAACTCACAAAACTGAACAGTCAACTACTGAAACACCCCTGGGTCAAGGAAGAAATAAAGACAGAAATTAAAGTCTTCCTTGAATTTAACGAAAATGACGGCACAAATATCCAAACCTATGGGATACTATGAAAGCAGTGCTAAGAAGAAAGTTCATAGCACTAAGTACCCACATAAAGAAAACAGAGAAAGCTCACATTAGAGACTTAACATCACCCCTGAAAGCTCTAGAAAAAAAGGAAGCATATTCACCCAGGAGAAGTAGAAGACAGGAAATAATCAAATTGAGGGCTCAAATCAACAAAATAGAACAACAGAAAATAATACAAAGAATCAATGTAACAAAGAGCTGGTTCTTTGAGAAAATCAACAGGATTGACAAATCATTATCGAAATTAATCAAAAGGCAGAGAGAGAACATCCAAATTAACAAAATCAGAAATGAAAATGGGGACATAACAACAGATACTTAGGATATTCAGAAAATCATTAGGTCTTACTACAAAAAAATGTGTACCCCACAAAATTGGAAAATGTAAAAGAAATGGACAATTTTTTAGATAGATACCATATACCAAAATTAAATCAAGACCAGGTGAGCAATTTGAATAGACCTATAAGTTGTGAGGAAATAGAAGCTATCATCAAAAAACCTCCCAACCAAAAAAAGCCCAGGGATAAATAGTTTTAGTGCAGAATTCTAACAGAATTCCAAGAAGAGCTAATACCTATACTCCCCAAAGTGTTACACATAATAGAAACAGAAGGGACATTGCCAAACTCTTTTCATGAGGCTACAGTTACCCTGATACCAAAACCACACAAAGACTCAACCAAGAAAGAGAATTACATACCGATCTTACTCATGAACATGCATGCAAAAATTCTCAATAAAATACTGGCAAACTGAATCCAAGAACACATCAAAAAAAAAAATCATACACCATGATCAAGTTGGCTTCACCCCAGAGATGCAGGGCTGATTCAGCATATGAAAATCTATCAATGTAATCCATCATATAAATAAACTGAAAGGAAAAAAAAACATAAGATCATTTCATTTGATGCTGACAAATCATTTGACAAAATTCAATACCCCTTCATGATAAAGGTCTTGGAGACATCAGGGCTACAAGGAACATGTCTAAATATAATAAAAGAAATATACAGCAAGCCAACAGTGAACATCAAATTAAATGGAGAGAAACTCAAAGCAATTACACTAAAATAAGGAACAAGACAATACTGTCCACTCTCTCCATAGTTCTTGAAGTTTTAGCACTACCAATAAGGCAATAAAAAGAGATCAAGGGATTTAAATTGGAAAGAAAGAAGTCAAACTTTTGTAATTTGCAGATGATATGATAGTGTATGTAAGTGACCCCAAAAACGCTATCAGAGAACTCCTACAGCTGATAAATACCTTCAGTGATGTGGCAGGATACAGGATCAACTCAAAAGAATCAGGCACCCTCCTATACACAATCATGAAGAAGCTGAGAGGGAAATCAGAGAAACATCACCTTTCACAGTAGCCACAAATAACATAAAATATCTTGGGGTAACACTAACCAAGGAAGTGAAAGATCTATTTGACAAGAACTTTAAGTCTTTTAAGAAATAAGTTGAAGAAACTACCAGAAAATAGAAAGCTCTCGCATGCTATTGGATAGAAAAGATCAACATAGTAAAAATAGCAATCCTACCACAAGCAATCTACAGAGTCATTGAAATCCCTGTCAAAATCCCAACACAATTCTTCACAGACCTTGAAAGAACAATAATCAACTTCATATGAAAAACAAAAAACCCAGGATAGCCAAAACAATCCTATACAATAAAGGAACTTCCAGAGGCATTACCATCCCTGACATCAAGCTCTATTACAGAATTGTGGTAATCAAAACAGCTTAGTATTGGAATAAATACAGAGACATTGACCAATGGAATCAAATTGAAGACCTGAATATTAATCCACACACCTATGAACACCTTAATTTTTGAAAAAGCAGCTAAAATTATAACAATGGAAAAAGAAAGCATCTTCAACAAAAAGTGCTGGCATAACTGGAGGTCAACATGTAGAAGACTGAAAATAGATCCATATCTATCGCCATGCACAAAACTCAAGTCCAAATGGATTAAAGACCTCAATATAAATCCAACCGCACTGAACCTGATAGAAGAGAAACTGGGAAGTAGCCTTAAATGCATAGTCATATGAGACCACTTCCTAAATATAACAGACACTAAGAGCAACAATAAATAAATGGGACATCCTGAAACTGAGAAGCCTCTGTAAAGCAAAGGACATGGTCAATAAGACAAATAGGCAGCCTACTGAATGGGAAAACATCCCCCATGTCAGACAAAGGGCTGATCTCCAAAATATATAAAGAACTCAGGAAATTAGACATTAAATAACCCAATTCTAAATAACCCAATTAAAACATGGAGTACTGAACTAAACAGAGAATTCTCAAAAAATTTTTCAAATGGCCAAAAGATAATTAAAGAAATATTCAACTTCCTTAGCTATCAAAACAACTCTGAGATATCATCTTACACATGTCAGAATGGCTAAGATCAAAAACACTAATGCTTATGCTGGAGAGGATGTAGAGTAAGAGGAACACTCATCAGTTGCTGGTAGGAATGCAAACTTGTGCAACCACTTTGGAAATCAGTGTGGCGGTTTCTCAGAAAATTGGGAGTCAACCTACCTCAGGATCCAGCAATACCACTCTTGGGAATATACCCAAAAGATGCTCAATCATACTACAAAAGCATTTGTTCAACTATGTTCATAGCAGCATTATTTGTAATAGCCAGAACCTAGATGCCCTTCAACTGAAGAATGGATAAAGAAAGTGTGGCACATCTACACATTAGAGTACCACTCAGTAGTAAAAAAAAAAAAAGACATCTTGAATTTTGCATGCAGGTGGATGGAATTAGAAAACACTATCCTGGGTGAGGTAATCCAGACCCAAAAAAAATGAATATGGCATGTACTCACTCATAAGTAGGTACTAGCAATAAGCAAAAGACATTGAGCCTTAATTCATGATCCTAGAGAAACTAAGTAATAAGGTGAACCCAAAGAAAAACATATATAGACCCACCTGGAAATTGGAAACAGATAAGATCGCCTGACAAGCTGGGCAGTGACGGCACATGCCTTTAATCCCTTTAATCCCAGCACTTGGAAGGCAAAGGCAGGCAGATCTCTGTGAGTCCGAGGCCAACCTGGTCTACAAGAGCTAGGTGTCCAGGACAGGCTCCAAAGCTACAGAGAAATCCTGTCTCAAAAAAAGAAAGAAAGAAAGAAAGAAAGAAAGAAAGAAAGAAAGAAAGAAAGAAAGAAAGAAAGAAAGAAAGAAAGAAAGAAAAGATCGCCTGACAAAATTGGAAGCATAGGGGCAGGGGGTAGAAGAAAAGGGAGAAGGGGAAAAGAGGGGAGAAGGGGAGGTTTGAGAAGAACTTGAGGGAATTGGATATTCGAGATGGAGGAAGTACAGAAATGAGAGCAAGGAAAGAGATATCTTGATTGAGGGAGCCATTATGGGGTTAGCAAGAAACCTGGCTCTAGAAAAATCATAGAAATCCACAAGGATGAACCCAACTAAGTCTCTAAGCAATAGAGGAGAGGGTGCCCAAACTGGCCTTGCCCTATAGTCAGACTGATAATTATCTTAAATATCATCATAGAACCTTCGTCCAACAACAGATTGAAACAGAGACAGAGACCCACATCAGAGCACTGGACTGAGCTCCCAATGTCCAGTTGAAGAGTAGAAGGAATGATAGATGAACAAAGAGGTCCAGACCATGAAGAGTTCATCCACTGAAACAGTTTTCCTGAGCTAATGGGAGCTCATCAACTCCAGCTGGACTGGCAAGGAACAAGCATAGGACCAAACTAGTCCCTCTGAATGTGGTTGGAAGTTGTATGGCTGGGGCAGACTGAGGGGCCACTGGCAGTGGCACTGGGATTTATCCCTACTGCACATACTGGCTTTTTGGATCCTATTCTCTTTGAATGTATACCTTGTTCAGCCTAGATGTAGTAGGGAGGGCCTTTGACTTCCACAAATCAAAGGGCCTTACCCTCTCTTAAGATTAGAGTGTGTGGGATGGGAGGTTGTGTGTAGTGAATGGGAAGAGGGGAGAGAGTGGAAATTTGTATTGGTATTTTTTTAAAAAAAAAAACTAATAAAAACAATATTTGGGGTCACTTATGCAAACTATTTTATCATTATCAAATAGTGAGAGTTTGACTTCTTTTCTGATTTGTATGGATATCAACAAGTAGAAGAATGAAAATAGATCCATATCTATTCCCTTGCACAAAACTAAAGTCCAAATAGATCCAATGACACAGAACATCATAAAAAAGAAAGAGAGAAAGTGGGAAATACACTTGACACTTTGGCATAGGAGACTACTTTCCAGTAGCAAGGAATAGATAGATAGATAGATAGATAGATAGATAGATAGATAGATAGATAGATAGATAGATAGATAGATAGATAGATAGGTGGGTGGGTGGGTGGGTGGGTGGGTGGGTGGGTGGACAGACGGTCGGACAGACAGACAGATATACAGACAGACATACAGACAGACAGATAGATAGATAAATAGAATATTTATGACTAATAAATATATATATTTATATATCATATATCAATATATGTTATATATAAATAAATATATAATATATATAACAGTCACAGTGGGGAAAGTAGACATGCTAAATTTGTTGCTATTGACCTAAAGTGTAACTCCACTCTATCATATTATTAGCTTTTTCTTCACAAAGGCATAGTGACTTTTGTCAAATGTTTTTCTGTCTCTTGAGAAGGACATAACCTTATGTTCAATTCCTGAAGTTCTTTCCTTTGGTAGTGGGATACAATTTATTTCATAAACTGAGTATCTTTCTAGTGATTTTTGAAGATTTCACACCTGCATTTATAGTACAGAAGCCTGCAGTTTTTCTGTTCTACTAGCTTTGCCTAATTTGAATGATTTGAGAGTGCTAGTCCCTCTACAATTTTTAATTAGTTTATAAATAATTGATGTTTGAAATAAAAACTCTGGTACAATTTATTGGTAACATCCTTTTAGCCTGGTCATTTTAGTTTGTGAGTTTTTTAAATTACTAAAGTTACAAATTTGATCTGTTTACTTGTTATGAATATGTTTCATAATATGTTTGAATCTGTCTCAGTCAACTATGTACTTTCTAGGAATTGCTCCATTTTAGAGATTGTCTAATTGTTATCATACCATTATCCACAGCATTTTTTATTGTTCCTTTCACTTCTAATTACCAATGGTAACATTTTTCTTTGCCATCACTAAATTTAATGTTTGTTCTCTCAAGTTTTTTCTTAATAGAATAATTAAGTTCATGTCATTTTTTTCATCTTATCAAGGAGCTGACTTCTAGAGTCATTACTTTTTTGTATTGGTTTTCTGCTCTTCAGTAATTTCTATTTTAATGTTTATTTACTTAATTTATAATATTTTAATATTTAAAATTTTATTTTTAAAAATTAATGGATAGTATTTATTTGATAAATAATATCATTCTATTTCAATAATATTACTTATTTAATAATATTTATTATTTCTTTCTACTTCCTTCTTTAATTTTTGTTTGTTCTACTTCTTTCACCTTGTTTTCATTCTGCATAATGTAAATGCTTACAGTAACGAATCCCTCCAATAAGCACAGCTTTACTTGCATCTCAGTTATTTGACTATGATTTATTTTCACCTATACTTTCATACAAATATTTTTATTTCTTTTAATTTTTACTGAAAATAGATTCTTCTCACATACAATGCATCCTCATCACACTTTCCCTTCCCTCCACTTCTCCCAGCTCCTGTCTATTTCCCTTCTCCCCCAGCTCCACTCCCTCTCCATTACACTTCAGAATGGAGCAGACCTCCAAGACACAGCAACCAAGCACAAAAAAAACAGATACAATAAGACAAGCCAAAAGCTCCCATATCAAGACTAAACAAAGCAACCAAATAGGAGGAAAAGAGTTCCAAGCAAAAAGTCAGAGATACACCCACATTTGAGCCCCTGATTAATTTAAGGAATGTATGCTTTTATTACATGCATTTGTGAGTTTTCCAATTTTCTTCTTTTTATTTCTAAATTCGGTATACCATAAAGTGTAAATCATATTGTATGGTTTCAATCATACTGTGATTTTTTTTCAGTGCCAAGTGTATGGCCTGCAGTAGAAACAATTCCATAAGAGTGTCAGAACACACACATGTTCCATTGTTGTTAGAAGTCTCCCATAGATGTCTGGTATGTATGGTTTGTTTGCATTATTTTACAAGTCCTATTTCTTGCTGATCTAGTTGTTCTGTTAGAGAATGAAGAATGTTGACATTTTCAGTTCCACTTACCAGTTTCTATTTCTGTCACCTTGTCATGCACTGGGCTTCTGTGTGACTTAATGAGCATGTGTTTATCATGTTAATATATTCCTGATGGACTGCGGTTATATTATTGTGAGGTGCTACTTTTGATCTCTAAAAACATTTTTGTTTCAGAGTCTAGGTTGTCTGCTACCAGTATTGGCATTCCAATTATGGTTATTATTTGCTTATGTTTTTCTTGTGATTTTCCTCTAATCTACTTGTATCTTTGTTTATAGGCATGCTTCCTATACCTGAGATACATATGAATCATTTGTTGCATGATCCAACAATCTTTAACTTTTGATGAAATTTGTTCAATATTGTCACATTTAATACAATTAATATATACAGATTTACATCTTCCCTTTCACTTTTTGTTTTCCATGCTGCATGTATTTTTATTCTTTGTTTCTTCTTTTACTGTTATTATTTGTATTAGGTAGATGTTTTCTAATGCTATCTTAAGAACTCTCCAGATTCTTATAATTAGTTTATCATGCTCATATTAATAAAATCAGCTTCAGATCTATACTAATGCAATTGGTGTAATAGCAATTTTCTGCCTATTGTGTACTACTTACCTTTCTTCCTATGGCATTATACTGTGATTTATATTACATGTACACATACTGCAAACTCATATTAGTTATTACAGTTTTTACTTTTGCAATGTGCTGTTGCTTCTTTAGCCCAAGTTGAATTCCACCCACTTCCTTTGGGCTATTACTGGCAGCTCTATTATACAAGAACTGCATGTCTGCATTCCGGAGCCAAGATAACACTATACATGTGCTACCTTATAATGCTTTTTTTTAAGTTTATGAGAAAACAAAATGCATTTAAGTTGCTCTGAATGACTTCATAATTACTTTTATAGATGTTTTTCTTTTATCCTGTGAATATGAATTACCTTCTGTGCCCCATCTTTCAATTGTTATAGGATCAAGCTAATAGAAACAAATACTCTTTTCCTGCTTATCTGGTGTTCCGGTTGACATTTAATTTGTGCACTCTGAAACTCTGGTGGGAATGTAATGTCCCTGTGACTATTTAAAGCATAAAACTCAGTCTGAATGTGTACTCAGAGGTGGGGACCTTGGGCTGTGATTATGATTAGTAAATGGGAGACCCCCATAGCTACACATTGCTGCATAAAAGCACAAAGAAAGTAAGAAATGTACACATGCTTTTCCTGGTTTATCATCATGGAGTGACTTGTGCTGTCTCAGGATTCTGCTAATATGAATGTTTTTCCAAGAGGACTCCTCAAACGTTAGCAAAACCATTAAATGCAATGTCACTGTTTTCTTTATAATTTATCTATGCCATTGGATTGTAGCAATAGAAAACAAACACATGTCTGGAAATGCCTTTTATTTGCATTGCGTATTACAAAGAAAGATATTGCTAAGCCAAATTTAGCCTTTGAATATATTACCAACGACTTTAGACCACCACTGTTCCTGCAACATGCTCATTTGTCAAACATTCTAAGTGGCTGAATGTTTTCCATCTTGATACACTGAAAAATTTTCTCATTATTTTGAATTTCAACCTTTTTACTACTGTGTGTCGATTTGTGGATGGTTGTGAATTTGTCGTTATTTGTAACTGCTTTGACCTCCTGGGTGGTCAGGTATAAGATTTAGAACTTTCAGACATTATTAGAACAAAAACCATTTGCTGCTCTATCCTTCTTCATCTGGCCATGTATTTGAGGCATTTGGTAGTGTTCATTGATAATTTCCTCATTCTTTATTCTTGTGTTTTATTACACAATTTCCAAATTCACTGGTTCCCCTTTTGCTGATTAAAAGGTTGTCAAAACATAGTAGTGAATTTTTAATTGACTTGTACTTTTTAATTCAAATATATGATGTTTTGTGCCTTTATTTATTGATAATCTGTATTTCATCCAAAACTACCTTCGGGTCTTTTTTTCCCATGACATTTATTGAGCTCTACATTTTTCTCTGCTCCCCTCCCTGCCACTCCCCTCCCTCATTCAACCCTCCCCTAAGGTCCCTATGCTCCCAATTTACTCAGGAGATCTTGTCTATTTATACTTTCTACTTCCCATGTACATTAGTTCTATGTAAGTCTCTCTTAGTGTCCGTATTGTTGTCTAAATTCTCTGGGATTGTGGTTTGTAGGCTGGTTTTCTTTGCCTTATGTTTAAAAACCACCTATGAGTGAGTACATGTGATAATTGTCTTTCTGTGTCTGGGTTACCTAACTCAAAATAATGCTTTCTAGTCCCATCCATTTTCCCGCAAAATTCAAGCTGTCGTTATTTTTTTCTGCTGTGTAGTACTCCATTGTGTAAATGTACCACATTTTTTTATCCATTCTTCAGTCGAGGGGCATTTAGGTTGTTTCCATTTTCTGGCTATGACAAACAAAGCTGCTATGAACATAGTTGAGCACATGTCCTTGTGGCACGATTGAGCATCCTTTGACTATATACCCAAAAGTGGTATTACTGGGTCTTGAGGAAGGTTGTTTCCTAATTTTCTGAGAAATCGCCACACTGACATCCATAGGGGCTGTATCAGCTTGCAATCCCACCAGCAATGCAGAAGTGTTCCCTTTTCGCCACAACATCTCCAGTATAAGTTGTCATCAGTGTTTTTGATCTTGGTCATTCTTACAGGTGTAAGATGGAATCTCAGAGTTGTTTTGATTTGCATTTCTCTGAAGACTAAGGATGTTGAACATTTCCTTAAGTGTCTTTCAGCCATTTTAGATTCCTCTGTTGAGAGTTCTCTGTTTATGTCTGTACTCCATATTTTTATTGGATTATGTGTTCTTTTGGTGTCCAATTTCTTGAGTTCTTTGTATGTTTTGGAAATCAGACCTCTGTCTGATGTGGTGTTAGTGAAGATCTTTTCCCAATTCTGTAGGCTGTCGTTTTGTCTTGTTGACCATGTCCTTTGCTTTACAGAAGCTTTTCAGTTTCAGGAGGTCCCATTTATTAATTGTTTCTCTCAGTGTCTGTGCTCCTGGGGTTCTATTTAGGAAGTGGTTCAAATGTACTTCCTACTTTCTCTTCTATAAGGTTCAGTGTGGCTGGCTTTATATTGAGGTCTTTGATCCATTTGGATTTGAGTTTTGTACATGGTGATAGATATGGGTCTATTTTCATTTTTCTACATGTTGATATCCAGTTATGCCACCACCACTTGTTGAATATGCTTTCTTTTTTCCATTTGATATTTTTTTGCTTCTTTATCAAATATCAGGTGTTCGAAGATGTGTGGATTGATATCCGGGTCTTCTATTCGGTTCCATTGGTCCTCCTTTCTGTTCTTATGCCAGTACCAGGCTGTTTTCAGTACTGTAGTTCTGTGGTATAGTTTGAAGTCAGGGATTGTGATGCCTCCAGAAATTCTTTTGTTGTCCAGGATTGTTTTGGCTATCCTGGGTTTTTTTTTTTTTTTTTGCTTTTCCAAATGAAGTTGAGTACCATTCTTTCAAGGTCTGTGAAGAATTTTGTTGGGATTTTGATGGGCATTGTGTTAAATCTGTAGATTGCTTTCGGTAGGATAGCCATTTTTACTATATTAATTCTGCCTACCCAAGAGCATAGGAAGTCTTTCCATTTTCTGGTGTCTTCTTCAGTTTCATTCTTCAAAGATTTAAAGTTCTTGTCATACAAGTCTTCCACTTGTTTGGTTAGAGTTACTCCGAGATATTTTATACCATTTATGGCTATTGTGAAGGGTGTTGATTCTCTGATTTCTTCCTCAGACATTTTTTCATCTGTGTACAGGAGGGCTACTGATTTTTTTGGGTTAATCTTGTATCCTGCTACATTGCTGAAAGTGTTTATGAGTTGTAGAAGTTCCTTGGTAGAATTTTGCATGCAAATGGATGGAAATAGAAAACGCTATCCTGAGTGAGGTAACCCAAACCCAGAAAGATGATTATGGTATGTAATCACTCATTAGTGGACCCTAGCCATAAAATAAAGGACACTAAGCACTTAGCTCACAAGCCCAGAGAAGCCGAATAGCAAGGTGAACCCAAAGAAAGCATATACAGATCCTCCTGGAAGTTGGAAGCAAACAAGATCATCAGGCAAAAGTTGGAAGCCAGGGGGAGGTGATAGAGGTGGGGGATTGGGGAGTAGGGGAGAGGGGGAAGGGGAAGAAGAAGGGAGAAGGACTGGGGAGAGCTTGGGGGAGTGGGAGGGTG
>PVIU01029611.1:0-17328 GCA_004026605.1 Ondatra zibethicus
GTCCACTTAGGATTCACATCACCACCACCACCATCATCACCACCACCATCACCAGGTTAAGCAGCCTCTTCTAAACCGCTGCTCAGAGCCTGATCTGAGATTCACGTAAGAGAACACTGTGTTTTCATGATTCAGTTTTAAAACTGAGACTCTCTAGCTCAGTGTGGTTTGTTCTTTCAATCCCTTGGTCCTTGGCATAGGATCCTAAAACTAAAAGTATTCTGGCTCTTTTTAATTTATAGATTTTTAAACTTATTTGAATTGTAAATTAGAGATATTGTTGTTTCCTTAGATTCAGAGATTTCTAAAGCTTTCTGACATCGTGAAATGGAATCCCCTCATATTTTCTACACACAAATCTATACTATTTATACTTCTTTTCTTCCCTCAGATGAACATTTTTGAAATTTTTAAAGAAATGGTTTTTGAGAATTTCATATCTGTATATGTGGAAAAATGATCACATATACTCCCGTTCTTCCACATACCCCCCAACACATCCCCCTCCCTACTCTCTCCTCCTCTCCTCTTCTTCCCCCCCTCATCCTCCTCTTTATTTTGTAACATAGGAAGTCCAATTAGTTTAACCCATATAGACATGGTTATGGGACCATTCATTGAAGCATGGTAAAGCTAATAGGGGGCACTCTGTCCAAAAAGAATGATTCTCCCTACCTCATCACCTATCAATAAAAATCCTCAGAAAAGAGTGGAGCCTGGCAATTACATTTTTCATCTATGTCAGAATTTTGGTTGGCTTGCTCCTACATAGGTCTTGGGCAGGTAACTACAACAGTCATGCATTCATAAATGCAATAGCCTTGCCATGGTCAGAGGACAGCAATCCACAGCACTCCTCCATAGCTTCTGGCGCCTACATTCCTTCTGTTCCTCTTACAGAATGTTTCCTGAGCCCTGGCGGGTGGGGTGATAAGGTGTCACATGGGGGGCTGAGCGCCTAATCTCTCATTCTCAGTGCTCTGACCAGCTCTGCGTCTCTCCATTGACTGCTGCCCACTGCAAAAAGGAGCTTCTCTGACGGAGGCTGAGAGCAGCCCAATTCTAAGGGTAAAAGCATGAATGTTCAGAAAATTTTTAATGAAAAGATAAGCTATAAAAGATTGGGACTTAATTCATAGTCTTTATGTGAGGTATGTATTTTGTTTGCTTGTCCTTGTTTCGTTTGAGACAGGGTCTTTCTAGCCCAGGCTGGCCTGCCTTGACCTTGCTGTGTAGTAAGGAGGACCTGAAGCTTTCCTTGCTACTAGTTCCCAAGGGCCGGTCATTCCAGTTGAAGGCCACCACAAGGAATGGTACTTAGAAAGCAGGGAACAAGGGGTGGGAGGAACGTGATCCCGTTCCCAGGGTGGCTCCTGCTTGGTTTATCCTGACATCTGACTACGTCCAGTTCCTCCAAACTGCACGACTGCTCCAACAAGAGCTCTAAATAAAATAGTTTAAAGGTGATTTTAAATACTTTAATAAGAAAACAAAATGCCTCTTTTTTACACAAATCCAGTAACAAAGTCATTGCTACAAAAGACAACAATTATAGAATTATATTTCTGGGAGCAGAAATAAGTGCTTACACACATACATACACACACACACACACACACACACACACACACACACACACAATATGACCTCCACAATATAGCTACCATTTGTAATGACTTATAATGATATTCTGGGGGATTGATGGTAGTAACATTTTGACCATATATTCATACTGAAGAATTGATTGTAGAAATCATTTCACAGCTATACACAATCATTCAATTTAAGAAATTTTCTATATAAAAATTTACTGTCAAAATCTGTTTACCTGAATCTAAAGCTTATTGTAAAGCTAAGTTACATGTATAATATTCTTTTAATGGTCAGTAAACAAGTTGACAAGCAGGGATTCTAAAGAAAAAAAATCTGCTTTCCAACTGCACTACAAACTAGACGACTGCATAGACGTGTAATAAAATTTCTCTTCTAAGTCCTGGAGGTTTTGAGACTGACTGTGAGAACTATGCTGGGCTCGAGGATGCTCAATGGAATGGTCCCAGGCGTTAGAATATGCGAGGAACCTGGTTAGAAATCAGTCACAATGAAACAATAATAGTAGGTATCAATCTCGCTCATTTCTTAAATTTGTTTAGGATTTACTTTATTTTAGAATGATGTGTGTATATGTGTGTGCCTGTGTGAATATGTGCACATATGAGTTCAGGTTTTCAGGCTGTCAGATTCCCTGGAACTGTGGGTCCAGGGAGCAGAGCTCTGGTCTTCTGCGAGAGCAACATGCACTCTTAATTTCTTCCACACCCACTAAGTGCTTTAAGATACTGATGTCCTTGGTGTTTTAAAAATGTGCTAGGATCATATTTAGATTATAAAGTCAAGAATCTTAAATCAGATTGGAAGTAAAAGTCAGGTATGTACAGCTGGCTTGATTAACTTGCAATGTTGCTTGCAGACTTATCCAAACACAGTGCGAGTGACTGTGGGTATTGCTGGATGCTTCAACTCACAGGCCTCATCCCTTTCCCCATTGTCCTTTCTTAAATGACTTTCTTTGTCTTCCTGTCTAGTCTCTGTGGCCTCCTTATTGCTCATTTTGATTCTACTTCCTGGTTTGCCTCCCATCTGCCTTCTGAGATTCTGGCTTCCTGATTTTATCCTTTCTTTGTCTTCCTGACTGAACAGGGTAGTCCTCCCTCTGCCTCTCCCCTGTAACTATCCTGGAAAATGGGAGCTTCCTACATGTTTTATGGATTTCTTTTTAGCCTTTTACAACATGAATTAATTTTATTTGCATATGTACACTGATTTGCTAGTGTGGGAGAGATTGTTTATTAGTCAATTTTCTTTTCAATGATATATTTAAGGTTTTCAAACCACAGCTGCAACTCATTTTGCGTTTCATAATGTGTTATAATTTTACTTTAAATTACACCATGCATGCAGAGTTCTCTCCTATTTTAACTTATTTTTATGTTGTTTCTCTTTGGCAAAAGTAGCAATTCTTTTTATTTTATTCTGTCCAATAGGAGGAAATAAAACAAAGCAATTAAAAAGTAGATAAGTTATAAACTTCTCACTGATACCTGACATTCTGCCTAATGATGAATATTCCTTGGCTCTATTTCCACGAGACTCCCACATTGTGAGCTAATCATGATTCATATGCTAGCACAGACAGAGCACTTGGAAGTCAGTAATTACAATAAAAAAGGAGTTAATTGCAAAAGTTCCAATGTGAAATATAATGCCTACTGATTCTATATTGTCCTAAGGGGGACAGCCATCTAGGTGTTATCTCTGTGGTCTGATCAATAGAAACAGACAAACTCAATAATTTAGACCCATAATAAAGAACTCCCAGGATATCTCCAAAGTCTATTTATGAACCCAATTCAATTCTAAGGGTTTAGAATTTTAAGACAGATAGATGACTCTCATCATAGCCAGGAAAATATGAAGCCTTAAACAGTGAACACCTGCCCTTGGGCTTCTCAGTATGATTGGGAAGAAAACAGCCACCGTGCCCTTGTCGGGAATATGGTGAATGTGTCTTAGGACAGATTTCTTGGGTGCACAGAAGCTACAGAGATGAATAGTGGACTGATAGGTACTTGAATTTTGAAGGGCCATTTTGGTTCTGCAGTGAAAGCTTCATGTGAGATCTAAGGGGTGAAGGTATTTTGGCTGGTGGAACTACAACAGGCAGGAAGGCAGAGGGCCTAGCAGAAAAAAAGAGGCTAGGAGAGGTTGGAGCAATGCCTTTTTGGAAGACAGAGGGAAGTCCTGTTGGCCTGTTTTGGAGAGTTACTGCTCCAACAGGCAGGTTAGGAACCACCAAAGGGTTTTCTCTTCTTTTCTTACCCTCCACTGGCCCTCTTTAAGCAAAGAAATTACATCAGAACTGCAGTTAAAGAAAAATTAATATAGCTTTAATGTGCTCAGTGGATTGGAACAGGAAAGGAGTTTTGAGAGTTCTGTGATTGTGCAAGGCAGAAGTAACAAAGAGATGTTAGGATGACAGTGTGGCTGTGCTTCCATGAAGGGCCAGGGCATGGGACATGACAGAGGAGAGAAAATGGAATCATGGCATGTCAGGAAATTGGAATAGAACTATAGAGATGGGGAAGTGGGTCAGTCAGTAAAGCACCTGCCTTGTAAGCATAAGTACTTGAGTCCACACACCCTCATACATAAAAGGAAAAAGCTGGGCATGGTCTTGTACTCTTGCTATTCTAGTACTGGGGAGGCAGAGGCAGC
Source organism: Ondatra zibethicus (assembly GCA_004026605.1). NCBI lineage: Eukaryota > Metazoa > Chordata > Mammalia > Rodentia > Cricetidae > Ondatra > Ondatra zibethicus. The sequence goes on from PVIU01029611.1 coordinate 4,276, forward strand.
TGGCCCATGCAGTTCACTGCCAGACAACATAACTTACGTAGTGAGTGCCAGGCCAGTGTTTCCAAAAGAAGTGATGGCGCCTGACGAATAACAGCCACAGTTGTTCTCCAAACACATGCCCACATGTTGTTACACACAGAGACATACAGTAGCATTATGTATGACTTGACAATTCTATCTCTATAGAGTCAGAAGAATTGGCTTTATTTTTGGTTTTTCGAGACAGGGTTTCTCTGTAGCTTTGTGCTGGACACTAGCTCTTTTAGACCAGGCTGGCCTCAAACTCACAGAGACCAGCCTGCCCCTGCCTCCCAAGTTCTGGGATTAAAGGATTAAATTCCGGCTACCCAGAAGAATTGAAAACAGGGTCCTAAAAAAATATTTTCACACCATGACCACTGATGTCCACCATGTCACAACAACCAAAAGGGATAAATAACCCTATTGTTTATTAATCCATGAATTGAAGAATAAAACATGCTCAATGCATTTGTTGAGATACTTTTCAGCCTTAATAATAAAATTCTGGTACATGTCTCACAGATTAAACTTGAGAACATTATGCTAAGCAGAACAAACCTGTTCCACAGACACGATGAACAGCATAGAACAGCTACATTCTAGAAGGTTGACTGCCAAGGAGGACAAAATGAGGTATGACCTGGAAAGGTCAAGAGATTCAGTTTAGCAACATGAAGAGTTGTAGCACAGAAATTCACATGGATAGGACAATATTACACTGTGTGCATAACAAGAGTTGAAGTGATAAACTCTGTAATTATTTCATCAGGGAGGGAGAGACAGAGACAGAAGGACAGATAGATGGAGACACAGACACACAAAGACACACAGACAGAAACACATTCTCGGTGCAGGGAGACTATCTGCTAGCCTCCAATAGCATGGAGTCAAAAGTGAACACTCACTACCAGAATTAGATTTTGTATCACAGACAAATGTCTGTGTTCTCATGATGGGGTAAGTTAGTTATCAAATGGACCTGACTTGCCTGGCTGTAAGCCTAAGAGACCATTATTCCTGTCAGTCTGCAGGTTTGAGACCTGCTGGGTGTAGCCTCCAGGTATATGCTGAGACCCTTGTATTGTGATTTGTATCCACATGGCCTAGCCAAAAGGACAAGGTCCTGCCTGATTGTAAGACAAATTATTTGTCATGGATCATTCCCTGCTATTTTGCCTGGAGAATCCTGTACTAACACTGGACTCATCACTAGCTTCCTGGTTCACCAGATTCCCACTGTAAATATTAAACAGGTGCAGTTCTCAGATTCTCCTTCAAAGTGTTTTCTTACCAAATCATGACTTTTTCTGTAACTAGAGTCTTAGTGAACTCTTCTCTGTTACTGCTTCTCCCTTGTCAGCATGCAGACCTTGATAGTCCAGGCCATTGATGACATGGGCAATCATGACAGGATATGGATGGAGCAGTGATTTCCTTTTTAAAAAACATGTTTTTTTTTTTTTTTTTTTTTTTTTTGTAGAGTCTACCCAAAGTTTTCTCTACCCCAGATTTCAAGTGCTTGAAACAAAATGAAGATGTGAGGTAGGTGTCTTGCTCTTACTGTCTTCCCTGACTAAAGCTGGGATGGGTTCTTCAATTCTAACATCTACACCCCATCTGGCTTGGTTCTTTTCCAGTTGCTATGGTAATTACACTCTGACAAAAGCAATTTAGGGGGTGCACTTCTTTTAGCTCACAATTCAAGGGTGCAGTCCCCGTGGCGGAAGTCCTAGAGGTCAGAGCGAGTGTGAGGTAACTGGTCACACAGAGTCTTCAGTCAGGAAACAAATGGCAGGGCTCATGTTAAGCTAACTTTTCCTTTTTAAGCAGTACAGGGCTCAAACCTAGAGAATTTTGTCACCCAATTAAGATAATCCCTTACAGGCATGGCCAGAGGCCAGCCTAATCTAGACAATCCCTCACAGGTATGCCCAGAAGTCAACCTAATCTAAATAAGCCCTTGCAGGTATGCCTGGGGGCTTGTCTCCTAAGTGAATCCACACCTATCCAGCTGGCAATCAACATCAACCAGCGTACTGTTCTTTAGCCTGCATAAATGTTTCCATACCTCAGTAAAATATCAGAGTCATGGAAATTATGGTTCTAACTTCAGGATATTGTTGAAATAGTGACTGAATCCAGTAGCCATTTCAAAAATTCACATGGAAGACGGAGCTGTGTTGCCATTAATTCTACATTTTGTTCTGGCAAGGATGTAGTGACTACACACTACGTAGCCAGAATTGATATTATATCTCATCTTGCCTATAAATGCTGAACTATTTTATATAATTGAAACTTTTGTTCTGTAAGTGTTGGCAGTTTGTTCTTAATAAAAATCATAGTGTTCCATAGAAAGTTCAGTGAAATGAGTCACAAATAACATTTTAGATATAAAGATATAAAATATGTCTTTACTTCATCAATATTATAAACATCTTAATGGAATTTATAAAGGCTTCAAATGAGTAATCAAATTTCTGTAAAATCAAATCAGTCCTAGCATAGAGCACTGTGAACCTCTTTGGTAGTAGAAAATGTAATAGGTTGTCATCCTTTTTCCTTGGGTCTCAGACTTTACCCCTTGGTTCCCATGTGTGATATCTCTTGAGCTCCTGTTTTCTCCTACCAAATGCCTCCATGCCAGGGACTTGGATGAAGAGTTTTTTTTTTTTCATTATGCTATTTATTTCCCAACTTTAGGTGTCAGAAAACTGAGACTCAAAAGAGGTTAAATTACTGACCTCACATCTGCTATCTTCGCCACTGAGAAACATGGAGAATACACTCAGCTCTGTAAGAGAAGGGGTCAAACTGTCTTATTTTCAATACTTATCCTTTTTTCTCCCTCTTCTCATTCTTTTCTATGTTTTGTCTTACAAAGGATTCAGGATTTGTTTTTGTTTATTGCCCTCAAAGAGACAGTATAATTTGGTTCAGCATAGTTCTTGTATTGATTGACCCTCTATAAGGACAGGAACTCACAAAAGACAGCCTTAATCATGGCTAGGTTATCCGAGGTTTGGGTAATAGGCAATGGCTGCCATGTGATTTATCATCATGTTAATTAGGCTTCAACTCCATCAGTCTGCCAAGGAAAGTTAGACTCCCTGGAGCAGAGGACACACACTTGATCTTCGAATGAGAAGGGTAGATGAATCATTTCCATTATAAATTGATCTTGACAGGCAATGTCAGAAGCTGAAGACCAATAAGTCAGTGTCACTTCCTAAACCCTAACCTGGCCACTGTATAATTACTCCTAGGCTGTTCCTCTTGAGTGCACAACTGTCTTCTTATTTGACAAGGTATTAATTACTGGACCTAGAATGGTCAGTATGTCTGATTTCACTCAATCACTCAAATTCATGTCAGTATCTATGCATGTTACAATTAGGCATGGGAAGTAAGGCTGGTAGAAAAGATGGGTGAACTAGATCTCCACAGTTCCTGCAAGCAAACCTAAGGAATATATATATATATATATATATCCAATAGCAGAATATATATATGGTAGAGTGTGTGTGTGTCTATGCAATGGGAGAATGTTTCATACCATCCTGTAGTCTTATTTTAAGGGTCACTGCTTTATTGTCATCATTAGAAGAGTACCACACAGTAAAATCTGTGATTTTTTGGGTTACATTTCTGGACAACCTAGACTGCAGTTTGTGAACTATGGGATAGGGAAAAGTTCATATAGATATTTCCCAATTAAAAATATATATTCTGAAAGGTCAAATAAGGGATACATTTTATAGCTCTGAAGATTCTTCTTGAATCATTCAACCTATCTGTGGGCCTCCCCTTTGCCTCGGGAAGAGTTGGCCCCTCGCCCCCTGACTTCTCATGCCTGCACTCCACTTCTCATGCTCCTGTAATTCTTCTTGTATTTTTCTCTTTTTTATTTTAAGCAAAAAGCCAGAACATTTGGCCTAGTTATCTCAGGAGTGGTTTATATTTCTGGGCCAAAAGCCAAAGTTTCTGGCAAGACACATCACTTGTGGGGTTTGAGAAACCTAAATCCACTAAAAAGATATACAAGCTACATCGGCAGTCAGCAGTGTAGAGAGGAGCATGTTTTTGAGAAGCTTCAAAAAGAGGACGGGGAGAGTTTGCAGAATCTGGAGATGGGTAGTGTGGCTGTCAGATAGAGCAGGAATTTACTTTTTACTCCTAGGTAGCTATTGAGACAGTGGTGTGATTCAGGTCATAGGAACCTTACTATGGACTTCCCAGCATCACCAAAGATACTCATTCCCCACAGAGGCACAAATTCAGAGACTGGATATCTCAGAGTCAGCCAAAGAAGATAGAACTAATGGCTTCCAGGGCTTCTTGAGAGATCACAGATCCTAGCCTGACACTACCTGGTGACTCTCACATGATTTCAGAGGTCCTTTTGTAGGCAGCTTTAGCAATACCTTTCCACCAGGCCTGGCCACTGTTAGTAGAAAGTGTACCCTGCTATCCTACAGATCAGTAACAAGAACTTTACTCTCTTCTTTAAAATGCTGGCAAAGGGAAGCTGGAGAGATGACTCAGCAGGTAAGAGCACTTCTTGCTCTTTCAGAAGACCCAGATTCAATTTTCAGCACCCACATGGCAACTCACAGCTGTCCCTAACTCTAGTTCCAGGGAATCCAACACCCTCTTTCAACCTCCATGAATACCTAGGCACACATGTGGTAACCTATACATACATACTCATAAAGAAACAAATTCTAAAAAGTAAATAAAAATTAAAACATTGATAGTGCATTTTTTCCTAATTTACTTTGCTAAATTATTCAAAATTAATACAACTCTTGATTTCCTGGGGACCTCGGCATTCCTTCTGTTATGTGGTAACTCTGGTTACTACAGTACTTTCATTAACCGTCATTATTGCGCTCATATTTTGGCTGTCTGGAGTATGTACCTTATTTGGATGGGCCAGAGAAACGTGGGCTTTGTCCTTAGGAGATGGGTAGATAACCCTGGGAAGAAAACCTGGAAGAGAGATGGGTCTCAGGTTAGACTGATCAGGACAGACTCCATATGAAAAAGCAAAGATCTAAGGGGACTGAAGAAAGGGAGTGGGGAAGGTCAGGCGCCTGTCTTCAAGTTGCTTGTATACTTCTGAGGAGCTCTCTCTACAGAATGGGAGGAAGAAATGTTACCTAGTTTTGTTGAACTTGGCTCCAGGACTATCAAAGACAACCAAGAAGCAACAGATATAGCACAGCAGAAACAGCCAGTCCCACTGAAATCCCAAGGCAGGATGGATGGTCCTCTGATGCCAGTTGATACCTAATGGCACATCTGCTCTTGTAACATCTTCCTAGCTCTGTGCCACTCATTCAGTTTCTTTTGTTTTGAATTCGTTCCTCTAAACCACTTAAGCTGCCTTTTCTACGTCGTAAGTGCCCAGAGCTTAGGTATTCTGTCAGTTTAGCTTTGTAAACTACCTGGCTCCTACCCGTAAGAACATATTTAACAGGCTTAAATAATGAGTCAATTTTGAAAAGCAGTTCTGAGTTACTTAAACAAAGGTCGTATGTCACATGATGGTTTTTAGCCTCCCTTTAGAATTGTTTTAATTGATAGGGAGTCTCTTGGAGACACGAATGCTGCTAGAGTACACAGGGAGTGGTGTTCAATTGTGTGTGTGTGAATGAGTTTCCCAAGTTCACATTCATGGACCCACATTGAGCTAAAGCACCCATGTGGATCTCAAAGTGAATGTAAGGGAAAGAAGGCTTGATTCTCGTCTCTCTAATTACTCATTTCTCAGATCTTTAGATCTCAGGAGAGGTAGGGAAGATGTTACTATGACATTTGATAATAAACACGATCCTGGCGACAGAAAATAAAACATGTGGGTAAAAACAACTTGCTTTGTACTTTTGCCTAGGTCCAAAGCCAAAAACCTCAAACCGAACAAAACCTTGAAGGACTTCTTTTAACCGCAGATGTGACTCTAAATTCCTAAAATTATGAGTGACAAGAACGGTGAAAGAAAATACAAACTTCTCTCATAGTGGTCAAAGTTTGGACACTCATTGTCCTAGAAATGTAAAGGACTCTGTAGACAAATGCAGACATGGCACAGGACAAAAGACACAATTGGAACAGAGAGGACAGGGCTACTCTCGACCCTAACAATGGTCACGGAAAGATTAAACTCACACAATAGCGTGTACCTGGAAGCCAATGAGGGTAGCATTCCAAGACTTAAAAAGAAACAAAAATTTTGGAAGACCCTTAACCTACACATCCCTCTAGTCCTTTAGCTGTTATCATGAGCTGTCATGTCCACAAACCGTATTTTCATCACTGGTTTAAATGACCAGTTTTCTAGATGCCACGTACTTGAAGACACTCCTTGGCAGGTATTGACTGAAAGGGACAACTGGTTAAAGCTCCAAACACGCTTTAAAGATTCAATGAAGACTTTGGAGAAGGGCCCAGAGAGGACAGGATTGGGGCAATGAGGAACAAATTTTTGGGAGTTTTTGTCTCTTTTGATTAATTACCTTGTGTTTAAATAGGAGAACGAGGACATAAAAGGCAGGGCTGGATGGATGTGCAGTAAATTTGTTTTACTGGCCAAACACCAACTCAGAGTCTGAACATCTCAGAGACTTGGCAACTGAGGGGTTGTAATCCTGTGATTTTTTTTCCTCTCTGCTTCTAATCTCATTGGTACCCATATTTTCACCAAACAGCTTGAAGCCGACAACTCTTGGCTTTATCTCTGGCCTCAATCTCTCTTCTGACTGTTCATCACATATTTTAAATTATCCACTGGATGTTTCTCCTTGAATACCACAATTTATCCTATGTAAACCTACCTTACCTCTTCCCAATTAATCAGTACTTGTCTTAAATTGTCCTGATTTTGAAGGATTACCTCTCACCCTTCTTTCTTCCTGTGACACCAATAAGGATTCTGGGGTCCCTGTCCTAGCATCTCCATAATTATTTCTCATTAGAATTGGTAAATTTTTCCTTCCTAGGTCCTTCCCCACAATAAGGATATTTCCAATTTGTTTTGGACAGGCTGGAATCCCTTTAATCATCTCTACACTATGCCTGCTTATGGCTTTCAACCTTTCAGGAAAACTGAGTTTTGTATTAGTGGATATACTCATATCTGCTAACTCACTTGCTCCTTCTAATTCTGATCAGAAAAGGAAAATAGAAGCCTGGGAAGCTGTTTACAAAGGTCCCCTGACTCCCAACTTCTACCTCATTTTTGACCAGGGAAGTCTCTTTTCCTGTTGCCACAACTTAGAAGTCTAGTGTGAATGCCCCATCACCCCTCCCTCTCTCCAGGGGTTGATTAGCAGGTTACTAGAAGCTGAAGGTGTGACTACACCTTGAATTTCAAGAAATGCCCTCATTGCCTTCCCAACCCCTCTTCTACCTCCATGACAGTTTTGTTTCTTTCAAGCAGCTGTAGAAAAAAAATGGGTGCTGTTGTAAAATGACTTTTTTGGGGCGAGGCATCTCTCTTCCAAGTGTCTCTAACACATTTTGTATTATTCACTGGAGAAATGTCTGAGGACAGACCAAAGAAATGGTTCCACCCCAGTGCAGTGAGTGTGTTGGGTTGTTTCAGGAGCAGGGGGTAGGAATACTTCTCATAACAGGAATGGCTGAAAGGCAGATGCACCCCTGAAAGTTACTCCAGCAGGAGTTGACTCTTCACAGAAGACACACACCTTAAGATCTCTGGCCAGCTTTAGGCATCTCTACCAGAGACTCCTCCCCAGCAACTGTTTACTGGTTTTATAACCTTTAGGGGTGGAGCTCGTGAATTTTGTACCTTTTTTTTTTTTGTTTTTTTGCTTTCTTGAATTTTATAAGCCTCAGAACAGAGAGGCTAGCTGCACACCCAGAGGATACTTCCCATGTACTTCTCTCTCATGAATGACCTCCTCAACAATCAATATCCAGCAAGAGAGCAGTACACTTGTTCACAACAGCTCATGCTGGAGAGGATGTGGAGCAAGGGGAACACTCTTCCATTGCTGGTGGGAGAGGTGGGAGCTTGTTCAACTACTTTTGAAGTCAGTGTGGCAGCTCCTCAGAAAACTGGGGCTCAGTCTACAACAAGACCCAGCTATATCACTCTTGGAATACACCCAACGAATGCTCAATCATAGCACAAGGATACTTGCTCAATTATGCTCACAGCAACTTTATAATAGCCAGAACCTGGAAACAGCCTAGATGTACCTCAATCAAGGAATGGATTTAAAAAAAATGTGGTAAATTTACACAATGGAGTATTACTCAGCTGTTAAAATCAAGGACACCAGGAAATTTGAAGGCAAATGAATGGAACTAGAAAAAAAATCATCTTGAGTGAGGTAACCCACACTGAGAAAGACAAACATGGAATATACTCACTCATAAGTGGATATTAGCTATAAAATAAGGGATAACCATGCTATAATCCACATACCCAGAGAGACTAGGTAATAAGGAGAGAATCATGGGAGAATGCCTGGAACTCTCTGAGAAGGGGAAATAGATTTCATGAGTGGACTGAGGGTGTGTGTGTGGGGGGGAAGGCATGAACGATCAGGTTGCAGGTGGGGAAATTACTGAAAGAGGCTACTGGAAAGGGGTTGCATTTTGGGTTCAGGTTAAAACCTGCACAAGGGAATCTCCAAGGAATCTAAAAGGAAGATCCCAGATTAGACTCCTAGCAGTAGAGGATACTTAGCTTGAAGTGTTCATCTCCTCTGACCAGATTGGTACCTAGACCAATTGTCATCAGAGAGGCATCATCTAGCAACTGATGGAAACAGATGCAGACCCACAGACAAACACTAGGCAGAGTTCAGGGAATACTGCAGATGAGGAGGGAAAAGGATTGTAGGAACCAGAGGGGTCAAGGGCACAACAAGAAAACTCACAGAATCAATTAACCTAGGTTCATAGGGGTTCACAGAGACTGAACCAACAACCAGGGAACCTGCATGGGACTGACCTAGGCACTCTGCATATATGTGACAGTTATATGACTTGGTCCTCTTGTGGGACTCCTACCAGTGGGAGCAGTGGCTGTCTGTTGCTTTGGAAAAGAGGTTCTTCTTTTGTTTCTACAAAGAATGAGAACCTATGGATTCCTTCCAGACTAATGTGGTTTGATGGAACAAGACCCCCTGAAAGTCTGCCTTGAACAGCCTTCAAAAAATTACTTCACCCAATAAACAGCAGGAAGAAGTTTGGAGAAGAACTATGCACGTATTCACAAATATTGTTTGTAAATGTTTGTTTACATTTAAAGAAGGATATGCTACAGAGATTTGCATTGGTATGGATCTTGGTTTATTGATACAAATTTAAGATCAATTTTGTTATCCTGTATATATATATATATATATATATATATATATATATATATATATCTGCTCTTGGTTAAGGTATTGTGTTTGTGTAGCTCATTTAAAAATGTAATGTATAATTATGAAATATAGGTTAATAGAGAGTCATCTATAATAGTCAAGCTTATAGTCATGTTAGTTAGATTTTCTAGATGTACAGAGATGTATTTCAGATGGCTAGGGATTCTTCAAATATTTCAAAGATCTTCAGAATATGGCATTTAAAATGTTTTAAGAATTTAGGACTTTTCATGACAGTGAGACACATCTGCTCCTGGCAACACCAGTTACTTCAAGAGGAAGATGGGTATTAAAGAGGCTTCTCATGGAGTTTGTTAGCCATTTGGGCAAGAAACTGCTCTTGCCTGGACTGCTTGATGAACTGGACATGCAGGATCCGCAGAAAAATAACTGCTGAACTTGCCTAAATGTGAGATAATCCTTAAGGGTTCCTGCTACATGAAAGAGTTTGCCAGACATTCTGCAGGATACAGAAGAAAGTGACTGACAAACTGCCAATATAGGCAGAACTATCTTTGAAATTTAGATCAAGATGTGAGAGTTGGCCAAGAAGAGGCTAGATATAATGGGCCAGGCAGTAATTAATTAATACAGTTTCTGTGTAATTATTTCAGGGCTTAAGCTAGCCGGGTACTGGGACGCAGCCCGCTCTTCTTACTACAATGTGGGATTTCCCTCTGTATGCTGTGATTACCACTGGTGAATAGAGAAACTGCCTTGGCCTGTTGATAGGGCAGAACTTAGATAAGCAGGGAAAACTAAACTAAATGCTGGGAGAAAGGAGGCAGAATCAAGGGAGAAGCCATGTAGTCCTGCTGGAGCCAGACAGTACTTTAGCTGGTAAGCCACAGCCACATAGTGATACACAGATTAATAGAAATGGGTTAAATTAATATGTAAGAGTTAGCCAATAAGAAGCTAGTGCTAATGGGGCAGCAGTGATCTAATTAATACAGTTTCTATGTGATTATTTTGGGACTAAGTGGCTGGGAACCAACAAGCAACCCCCTCCAACAGCTGTCTTCGACTCTTTTATAGGTTTTTAAGATTGATTCTTGACAGAATGTATTCTGTGGGTGATATCAAATGTGCAATAACCCATCATTAAAGAATCATGCAAAGGGGTTTCAGTGCTAAAGTGCCCTGCTTACAAAAGAAAAAGCCTCTCCTGTCTAAGCCTTTGAAAAGACACCTTTTCACTGTTTGGCCTCTTACAGAATGTCACACACAGATGCTCCTTAACTTATGATAAGAAGTCATCCTAATGAACACACTGTCAATTAACGATAGCCCATGAGTTGCAAATGCTTTTACTATGTCCAATCTATCGAGATTCATCGGTTAGCCCTACCTGCTCTAGTGTGCTCTGAATACTTACACTTCCCAAAAGGGGAGCATTCCTAAAGAATTTTGTACTGCAAAGCACTATTCTGTAAAAAGATCAAAGCAAAGCTCTTATAGAATGCATATCTCTTTTGCACTGTTGTAAGGGGAAAAGATACAGCATGAGCAAAGGCATCACAAATTGGGGACCATCTGTAGTTAGACTCACACAGCATACCATCCTTTCCAATTGGCTCCATCCATATAGCAATGATATGCTAGCATTTCCTCCGTGCTTTTCCATGGCTTGAAATCTCACTTTCATTTTAGCATGCAGTATTAGTCTGTCATCTGAATGTACCATAATTTATTTATCTGCTTACTTGTTGAAGGGCATCTAGGTTGCTTTAAGGTTTGAGAAAATACAAATAGGGCTGCTAAAAATACCCATAAGCAGGTTTTTTATGGACATGAATTTACCCATAAACTGGGTAACAAAGGAATTCAATTGCTAAGACTATGCTGCCAAACTTTTTCAAGATGGCTATTCCATTCTTCTTTTTTGCCCCACCAGTAATGAATGAGAATTTCTCAGCACTTGGCATTTTTGATGTTTTGGATTTTAGCCATCCTAATAGGTGTGCAGTGACATCACAGTTTTTTTTTAAAATGTGCAATTTCCTTATGTTTAGTGTTGAGCCTTGTTTCATGCCAGTCTTTGATTTTTGTTCTTCTCTGTTAATGTTGTGTAGGAATTTCTGGGATAGTTTGAATTAATTTGTCAGTAATTATAATAAGTTTTTTGTGTATTGTTAGGATGAAATAATGGAGATAATTAAGTTATGAAAAGGGAGATATTTTTAATCATATGGTTTTGGAGATTTATGATCAGTGTCCTGTTTATTTGTGCCTCTAGAAAGAGTATTATATCATGGGGGCCAGGGTGAGAACAGTGTAGAATAAGTGGGTGGGGGTAGCATAGAGTAAGGGAGGTACATGATGGACAAACTGCTTCATCTAGAACCAGGAAGCAGAGACACCCTTGGAAACTAGGTTCACAGAACCCTGTTCAAGGGCAGTATTCTGACTGTTTTTTTGTCAGCTTCATACAATCAATGTAGTATTATCTGAGAAGGGAAACATCCAAAAAGAAAATGCTTCCATCAGATTGCCTGTAGGCAAGTCTGTAGGCATTTTCTTGGTTAATGATTGATGCCCAACTTGCTGTGGGCAGATGTTCAAGCACATGAGCCTTTGGGGACCATTTACTTTTAAACATGTTCTGTCTGTATTTAAACAGACTTCTAACCATAACTGCTATGCTGTTGTGTCTCTAATTATTCACACTTTCATACTAACTTCAATAACACTGTGGTTTTAAATTTCATGTGTCTATTCCTCTTATACACAGAACAGAATGTCATGTTGCATATTAATTTTGTATCCTGTTATTTTCTTGTCTTTAGTTTTTTTGAGATAGATAGATAGATAGAGAGAGAGAGAGAGAGAGAGAGAGAGAGAGAGAGAGAGAGAGAGAGAGAGAATGAAGTTGGTTGGGTAAGGAGGACCAGGGAGGAGTTCATGTGCAAGGAAAAAAACATTAACAAAATACATTGCTTGAAAAGATAAATAAAAAGGAAATTCAGGCAATGAAAATGAAAATAACATTTTTTTAAAAAAGAGTATAACCATAAACAATAACAAAAAGAAAGGAAATGATGTAAAGAAAGGAAATGAAACATTCAATTGAAGCTGTGATTTCTGTGTCATAGATCTGACTTGAAAAAGAGTTTAGCACATAAACCAACAGATACAAATATGCTAAGAAGTCTTATTCATGTTCAAGTTTCAAAGACTCTATACTGATTTATTTTACATATGAAATAAACTAAAGACTAAGTATATTTTAAATATCAAAAGATGTCAAAATTTATTTGTTAGATTTCCTTGTCCAATGAATTTTTCATGGATATTATTTTCTCTAAACAAACACAAATTTATATGTTGATCCATATTAATTTTTTAATTTCTTTTGAATAAAAAACAAATAGTTGGGACACATGAAATGAAAAAAGATCACATATCTCTGCATATTCCCTTTCATTTTTAGTGCAATATAGTGCTCTCACATATAAAAAGTAAAATGCGCTCCTCAGCATTGGCAATGCATGTCTCCTGAGCAACAGACACAGTTCGCGTCTATGAAGAGCCTAGCGTAAGTCACAGACTTTCAGTGCCATCCTAATTGCATAATCTGATTGGGTATGTATTGGGGAGGATATTTTCATTATGAAAGTCAGTGCCC
>PVIU01029612.1:0-17373 GCA_004026605.1 Ondatra zibethicus
GCTAATGAGAAAGGGACAACAGCAGCAGAAAGACATTGGATAATAGAAAAACCTGCTGAACTAAATCAACCAGTTTATTTCAAGGATGTGCTGACCTCTCAATGGAAGCCAGGAGATGTGCTATGTTGGCAAAGGGGTTTTGCTCTTGTTTCCACAGGAGAGAAAAATTGTGGATACCATCAAAATTAATAAAGGTTCGATTTGAAGAGGAGAAACCTCTTGGAAAGGAGAAAGGACAGCTCATCCACAATGATGATAATCATACAGGTGGTAAGAAAAACTTATAGAATGGGGGCAGGGTTCTGTTCTTATCCCCACAGGAAAACATTCATCTTAGAAAAATTCAAGGAACCCTGGATATTTGAATACTGACAGATGGAAAAAATTACTACCCAATATGGATCACCAAGAAAATCGAATAGGTTTCGTAAGTAATAATAAAATACACATATTTTTGTTTATATATATTCATAAGTATATAGAGCTGGTTTTGGAGTGGTACTCTGGCTCAGTCCCTCTCTAATTCCAAGCCTGTTTTTAAGAGAAAAACCCAGAGTTTCTGGAGTTTCTGTCTCATGTCAAGAGCCATGATATGGGACAGAAAGAAAAACGAATTTAGAAAACATCTTTGCTTTTCTTCATGTCTATCATACCTTTCATTGAATATATGTATAATCAATGTTTAAGTTTTCCACAATGAAAAATGAATTTTTCCTGCAGTAATCTTTGAAGTTTCCAGGAAGAAGATGGGGCCCCATAACAACAACTCCACCTGGTTGGTATGACGTCATCATACTGATAGCACTACTACAAGACCTGTTTCAGGTACCAGCTGCACAAGACAGTTCCAAGTTGGTTAGCTGAAATGGTGCACATCTTTTACAACATTCTGGCCAGACCTCCACAAAATACTCAGAGACTATTTGCAATCTTACCAGACATTAATCTTGAAATTTAACTATCATTTTACTTTCACAGTATCCCCCAGAAAGAACGTCACCCCCATGACAGCTGGAAGTAATTCTAGAGGATGATGTCCCCTCTCCCAGTAAAGTTTGTCCTCAGGTTTAGGGACATCATTTAGGGGTTGATTATAATTAGCATATGGTTAAGGGATGGGGGAGGAATTTTATAAGCTCAGGGATCTTTTTGGGAAAAAAAGAGGGAAAGTTGGATGATGGGATAATAGATTGGTATTTGTGAGTTATTGTTTATAGATAATTACATTGGCATAGATTCTTGCATATGGAGTCAAAGTTAAATTGAATATTGTATGCATGCATGCTTCTACCTCTGCTTAAAACATTTTTAATGTATTGATATATATTGTAGTGATATATATATTTACCATATTGCAGTGTACATTTCTACCTCTGATTAAGATACTTATATATTGTTTATGTATTGGTATATATATTTTTTACCATATTGCAATGTATACTTGTACATTGTTTACATTGGAGGGTCATTGTTCTCAATTATTGCACAGTTGTTTATTCTCTTAGTATTTAAGTTAGATAGGTATTAAGAATTGTAGATCAATAGTCATCTATGTTTGTCATATTTATAGTTAGACTAATCTGGTTCTTTAGATACATAGAGATTATATTCTGTATAAATAATCTTCAGCCTCTTCAAAGAGCTGTAGAAAATGGCATTTAATCTAACCTAGAGTTCTGTGGTAGTGAGACCCAAGCGCTCCTAGCAACACCGATCTATTCCCACGAGATTGTTGAGCACCAAAGACACTCCACTCAGAGCTTGTCTTCTTGGCAAAACCGGCCTCTGGGCAAGGAACTGCCCATACCTCAACTACTGACAAAATACATAGTATCCGGAAATAGAAAGGCAGAACTGTCAAATCATGCCAAGACAGGGTAAGATGGCTTTGAAAAATTTCTTGCCTTTAAAAATAATCTGTCAGTTTTTCTAGGCCTTAGCCTAGAAAATGCTTCAACATTGCAAATGTGACTTTGGGTGATTGCCCAGGTAGCCAGTTGTCTCTGTGATTTGTTGCATATTTTGGAAGTTGTTTGATTGCACTTCCTAATTACTCAGGTAATGTTATTTCCCTTCTCAGATCATCGATGGGGTTGAAGACTAGATAAATGTAGTTACTTTCCTCTCATGACTTGGCCAAGTTATTTATTATACAAGACTTAAGCTAGTTAGAATAGGATATTTGTTTTTACTGTATATAATTTTGTAGTAGGTTTAAGAATAGGATATTTGTTTTTACTGTATATAATTTTGTAGTAGGTTTAGAACTCTCTTAGTTAAACAAAAAGGGGAGGTGCTGCAGGAGTTCCTTCCACTCCTTCAGCCAATAGCCTTTAAGATACCAGCCCACTGGGGCGTGGTCTTTTTAATTTTAAAAAGTGGCAGCAGCCCTCTGCTAGCTCTCTCTCTTGCTTCTGGCTCCCATTCAGACTGCTAGACTCTCTGTTTCCTGTTTGCTAGGAGAGGACTGTGGTATAGGACGGTGTTCTGTACATTTTTCCCCTCCAATAAATAACCCCTTTTAATCCAAACTGGTGTGGGATTGTTTTGTGGCTTTAGAGAAGGAATTCTAGACACAAAAGAACAGAGTTAAACACAGCTTCTTGGTAGCCACATTTTTTTCAGGTTGGTTGTTTGCTGGCAGTGAGCAAAAGAACAGCTCCTCTAAGAAAAGTCTTCCTGACTCAGCATTAGCAGCAAAAATTGTGTGGATTCTTTAAAAAATTGTGGCTTCCTGGTTGGTGCTGGTAGCACAAACTCTGGCTCTTTGGAGAGGTTCTGCACTTAAATCGGGCTCGTGACAGCTTGCTACTAATTGCTTAATGGCAACATAGACCTGCTGCATCCCTGGAGCTGGGGTGGTGAGCATGACTCACAGAGGTGGTGAACATGCCTCTGCCATGTTGGATGGGGTGGAGCAAACAGGCAGGGCCATAGGCTTGGTCCTAGTCACACTTGCTTAGCATTAAAAAAAGGTGCAACTGGCCAGAAAGTGATTACAGATATGTAATAAAGATAGATTCTGACAAAAATAAACCTCTAAATGTGACACTGTGTGTTTAAAAAGTGTATGTGGGCTTGGGAGAGAGAGAAAAAGAGTATAGACAGTTATAATATAAAAGAGTACAGACAGTCATAGACTAAAGGAGTAAAGATAATAAAGTAAATATTAAACTTGTAGAAAAAGTAATAGAGTAGGAAAAATAAGCCACATAAAGATGAAATATACACACAGAGTCCAGATTATATATACTACTCTGTTTTCTTTGAATTTCTTACTGTGAATGAGCTAACTACAGAGAGACATTTTATTTTATGGGATACTAAGCTAAACCAACGTATATATTTTAAGGTATCTTGACTTCAAATTTGAGTCTAAGGATATGTTGCTTTGGAAAAGAGATTTTGCTTTTGTTTCCACAGAAGATGAGAACCTGTGGATGCCTTCAAAATTAATGTGGTTTTATGAAACAAGACTCCTTGAAAGGTCTCTGTGAACCCTAAAAACACATCACCCAACAAACATTGGAGAAAACAATGCCCAAATTCCCAAAATGATTGTTTATAATTGTTTGTTTTAATTTAAATGGGGATATGATATAGAGATGAATACTTTGCATTGGTATGGATCTTGGTCTATTGATAGAGATTTAAGGTCAATTTTGTTATACTGTATACATGTATTTCTGCTCTTGTTTAAGATATTGTGTTTGTGCAGCTCATTTAAAAAATGTAATGTATAAGCTAGGCAATGCTGGTGCATACTTTTAATCCTAGCCCTTGGGAGGCAGAGGCAGGCAGATCTCTGTGAGTTTTAGGCCAGCCTGATCTATAAGAGCTAGTTCCAGGACAGGCTCCAAAGCTACAGAGAACCCCTGTTTCAAGAAAACCAAAAAATGTAATGTATAATTAAAAATTACATATTAATAGATAGTCATTTATATAGTCAAACTTATAGTCATGTTAGTTAGGTTTTCTAGATATACAGAGATATATTTCAGTTAGATAGATAATCTTCAACATTTCCAAGACCTACATAATATGTCATTTAAAATTTTTTAAGAACTTAGACTTTTTTCAACAATGAGATATGTCTTCTCCTGGAAGCACCAATTACTTCAAGAGGATGATGGGCACTGACAAGGCTCCTTATGGAGTTTGGTAGCTATTTGGGCAAAAAACTGCTATTGCCTGGATTGCTTTATGGTTTGCTGTATGAACTGGACATACGGGACCCATAGAAAAGTGATTGTGGAGCTTTCCAAAAGGTCCTTCAGGTTTCCTGTTTCACAGAAGAAACTGCCTGACATTCTGCAGGACACAGAAGAAAGCAACTGATGAACTTTGCCAGTACAAGGCATAACAGTTCTTCAAATTTCATGCTTCACTGAAAAGTCTGCCACATATTATGGGTCTATAGGCTGAAGATGGATGCACCAACATTACAGAAGAACTTTGGGTGACTGTCCAGGCAGCGAGATATCTCTGTCAATTCTAGGGTTTGGGAAGTTGCTTACAATACACTTCCTATTTACTTAGGTAACATTATATCCTTCTGGAGTCTTTGATGGAGTTAAAAACAAATAGTTATAACTACAGTTTTCCTTAGTTATGATAAAAGATAAATTAAATATTAAACTTTAGACTCACAAAGAAATATCATAACTATAATTCTTGCTTAATAACTGCTTTGTATATCTAATTTTACTATGATAAAGTTAAAGCCTTTCTTTTTAGCTAGACAGGAAAGGGGAGATGACGTGGGATGTCCTTCTGTATATGTGTTGCTTTATTGGTTGATGAATAAAGCTGTTTTGGTCAATGGCTTGCAAAGTGAACCCAGGCAGGATATCCAAACAGAGATAAAGAGAGAGAGTGGGCAGAGTAAGAGAGACACCATGTAGCTGCCAAAGGAGAAAGATGTTGCTGCCAGAACCTTACCAGCAGGCCACAGCCTCATGGCGATACACAGATTGTTAGAAATGAGTTAAATTAAGATGTAAGACCTAGCTAGGAATATGCTAGAGTAATTGGCCAAACAGTGTTGTAATTAATAAAGTTTCTGTGTGATTATTCGAGTCTGGGCAGTCTGTAAATGAACAAGCAGCCTCCACCTACATGTGAGGCTGACTGCTACTGTTAGAACAGTAGAAGCCTGAGTGGGTACCAAGGCAGCTCCCTAGATTGTCAGCAGCTCCAGGAGGGATCCAGAGAGAACCCACAGCCTACCAGGAGAGGGAATCTGCTGTCTGGAAAACACACACAGGGCATCATGGGGAAGAAGCACATGTGGCCAGAACTGGCCAATGGTGCAGGGCTAACTCTGGCAGCATTTGGAGCCCAAGCGTCTGTGGAGTTTACTGCAGAGACGCTGCAATGGAAAAATCTCAGAGCTGCTCAGAGGCCTTGGGGGAAAAAGAAAGAGGAAAACCTGGGTGGCAGGGCAACGACTCTAGCTGTGTGTAACTCTGGCCTGTGCCAGCGTCTGCAAAAGCCACAATAAGTGGCTTTTTTGTGAATTAGTGGCCCCAAAAGTTGGGTGCCAGATGAAGTGTGATACTAATTGGTCTCATCAATAAAAACCCAGAGTCAGATATTGAGGTAAAAGTTGAAAGATCAGAGAAGCAAAGGAGCAGCCACAATCATGTGCCTGCTTGACGGCCTGAAAAAGCCCATCAAGGTCCCCTGGAACTGGAGTCATAGTCAGTTGTGAGCTGCCATGTGGGTGCTGGGAACTGAACTCCTGTCCTCTGGAAGAGCAACCAATGCTCTTAACCACTGGACCATCTCTCTATCCCAGGATGCTTTCTTCATTAGAAAGTTCCTCTTTATTCACTGGTAGTGTGGTTAAAATAATCTGTACCAGGAGAAAATATTTTCTTAAATAATCAACTATAAAATGCAAAGTAACTAGAAGTACAATTATGCTTCAAACAGTCCTGACATAGCATTATTGTTGAGATGTGTAAGAAGATGGAGTGTCCTCAGTTTGACCATAAGGCTCTGATATATGGGAAGTGAGACAAGAATGTGAATATAATAAATTTGACGACCTTAAAGCTTTTGACATTTAAATATTTGAGAAAAACAAAAATTGAGAGACTGAGCTGGATGTGATGTCATGGTTTGAGACTGAGCTGGGTGTGATGTCATGGTTTGAGAGACTGAGCTGGGTGTGATGTCATGGTTTGAGAGACTGAGCTGGGTGTGATGTCATGGTGTTATGCTGGCCCACACCTTTAATTTCAGTACTAATGGGAGCTTTAAAAGTCCAGCTTCTAAGGATCCCTCTCAGGGTTCAAATAAAGACTTCACAATAAGTGAAAGGAACTAAAATCTGAGGATTAAGAAATCTACTCACAACACATTCTTTCTACTCATGTCCCTTCATTGTTTTCTCTTCCTTATACTCTGTTCTAATTTTTCTGTCCTGCCTATAATTTCTTAGCTCTAATTCTCTGTCCCAATCCTAATTTCAATTCCAATTCTCTGCTATTTTCTTTTTCTTCTTTTTCGTTCTCATTTTCCTATCTTTCCTAATTTCTGTGGTGCTTTGCTTCTGTTCCAACTTTTGCTCCCGTTTCTTTCTGCTCCTGCTTCGGTGAACTCTCTCAGTTCTTACACAGCTGTACAGACCCACAAAACCTTGCAGGCATAGGTAGCCAGGCAACCTATATAAACAGACAAGGGAAGTTTATGGCCCTTGGTTTATTAGTATTTTTGTCAAATGTTAGCAAGCTTTAGTGTTAGCAACCTCTTAAGCTTGATGCTTACCAGAGACGCAAGTAAGGGTTTGTCTTCCCCTGGGCTGTGGTAGATGGTTAATTATTTTTTCTAAGAGTAAAACACAAGCAGTAAATCTCCTGAACTAAAGTCATCAGTAAACTTAGGTTAAGGTGAGGTGAGGAGTTAGGAAGGTTAGTTTTAGGTCATCCCTTTTCTTATCTATAAGTGAGGTAAAACCAAGGCGTGCTTATTTTTCTCTTTGTGTACAGCGATGAATTAACAGCTTGGGGCAAGTAGTAATTCTATGTCCTTGGATATTTGCGAATGTCTTAAATGGAATGTTTTTGTCTGGACCCTAAATGCTGGCCAAATGCCTGTCAATAAAGATAATTACAGGAAGGCAGATCTCTATGTTTACATAAGAGACAGAACAAGAACCTGGTAGTTGGGAGCAGGTTTCTTTACTATGTGACTGTCTTCACACATAGCTCAAATAGTGCTGAACTGTGGGAGATAAATCCCAAATTTGTAACAGAAGGGGAGTAGCTACAGTAAGAAATCTTACCGCAAGAAGCAGCCACTTTATTCCATAAGGCAATAATGCCAACGTGCCTTGCATCTTGGTTAAACCTCAAGCAAAACCCTTGGCTCTGTTGAGTTGCTTCATGAAAAGATGGCTGAGTACTTACTGTAAAATGTTTCAGCTCGTAGCACAGAACTTAGGAGGCAGAGGCTGGCAGATCTCTGTAAGTCTGGGACCAGAATGGTCTATAAGGAGAGTACCAGTACAGCCAAGGCTGTTATACAGAGAAGCCCTATCTCCAAAACAAAACAAACCAAAAAAGAGAATATCCCAGCAAAGTTGCCAGAATTCATAGACAGTTAGTGAAGTACTGTGTAAACCATGCTTAAAGAATGCCTGGTGAGTTTCTACTGCATCCCAGGAGTTATAGTTGCCAGGGTTACATGAAGAGCCAATGAGATGTCATTTCCTCTGTTGTATTTGAACTGAGAGAAAACAGAGTACATATACATGAGATAAATAGTAACATGCATTACATGTTGTATATAGTAATATGTGTGAAAAAGAAGAAAGTTGGGGCTGGGACTGAAGAATTAGTTCCATTATTAAGAGTTTATTACTCTTGCAAAAGACCAGAGTTTAGTTCCCAGCACCCACCTTGGGCAACTTCCAAATGTCTGAACTCCAGCTACAAGGATTTGATGCCCTCTTCTGGGCTCATAGTGGACCTACTCAGGTGCATAACCCCTCCACTCCATATAGATGTAATTAATCGTAAAACAAATCTTTAAATAAAAAAACTTTTGAGTTTATTTTAGGAGTTTTGGGTTAAAAGGAAAATCATTTTTCTTCCCAGGGCCAGAGCAAATGAATTCATATGTTTGATGACTCTGTTCCTTGGTTGGTTTTTGCAATTATCTCCAAAATCAATCTTCATAGAATTCCAAAAGCTACACAGAGAAACCCTGTCTCAAAAAACTAAAAAGAGAAAAGGGGGGAACAGGGAGTGTCACACAGCTAGAACACATGAGTTTCTGCTGAGGAACCATATCGACTATGGCTTAGGTTAATAATTAAGAAAAACAATTGAGTTTTAGTAGCTCAGCTAGCTTAAATCCTTTTAACCTTAGTGTTTGAAGATGTGTTCACAGGTTTTGGGATGCATCATAGCTGAAACAATGCTTTGAAAATAAGTTAAGGTTAGACTAAGATGTTTTTGTTAAGTAGCTTTGAGGTGGAACGTCCAAGAAGACAATCTAAAGTTATAGAAAGGCACAGAGCAAGGAACTCTTTAAGGTCAGGGAACAAGAACAAAGCAGTCCAATTATCACTGTCTGACACACCTTTTTTGCTAAGATTGGTTAATGACCAAAGGTGATGATTAATATACTCCAATATACTTTGGCTTACTACAATATTCATTCTAATCTTCTTGCCTCTACTGACATTGGTAAGTTGTAACTGATTGGGTAAACTATATGTCTAAATTTAACTTATATGTCTAATTTAAATATACCTGACAGGTAATGGTACCCTGATTCTCAAGTGCCTTTACAGATCTGAGAGTATGGCATTTAACAAAAGAGCTTCTTACGACAGGCAGACATGCCAGCTCCTGCAGCATCCTATAGCTCTTCCAAGAAGATGCATGATTGCAGAAGACCTTCTGCCTAGAAGCTTGCCTTTGGATATGGCAAAGCCACCCACACAGCAAAAACCAATACTCCTCAAATTATTCCACACAATAGAAACAGAGGGAACATTGCCAAACTCTTTTTGTGAGGCTACAATTAGCCTGATACCCAAACCACATAAAGACAATACTAAGAAAGAGAATTACAGACCAATCTCACTCATGAACATTGATGCAAAAATACTAAATAAAATACTAGCAAATAGAATCCAAGAACACATCAGAACCATCATCCATCATGACCAAGTCGGCTTCATCCCACAGATGCAGGGATGGTTCAACATACGAAAATCTGTCAACGTAATCCATCATATAAACAAGCTGAAAAATAAAAACCACATGATCAAAACAAAACAAAACAAAACAAAAAAACCCACATGATCATCTCATTAGATGCAGAAAAAACATTTGACAAAATACAACATCCCTTCATGATAAAAGTCTCGGAGAGAGCAAGGATACAAGGAACATACCTAAACATAATTAAGGCAATATGCAGCAAGCCAACAGCCAACATCAAACTAAATGGAGAGAAATTCCCAGCGAGTCCACTGAAATCAGGAACAAGACAAGGTTGTCCACTCTCTCCATATATATTCAATATAGTTCTTGAGGTCCTAGCTAGAGCAATAAGACACCAAAGGGAGATGAAGGGGATACAAATTGGAAAAGAAGTCAAACTCTCACCATTTGCTGAAGATATGATAGTTTACATAAGTGTTCCCAAAAATTCTACCAAAGAACTTCTATAACTCATTAACACATTCAGCAATGTAGCAGGATACAAGATTAACTCAAAAAAAATCAGTAGCCCTCCTGTACACAGATGATAAAAGGGCTGAGGAAGGAAACAGAGAATCAACACCCTTCACAATAGCCACAAATGGCATAAAATATCTCGGAGTAACTCTAACCAAACAAGTGGAAGACTTTTATGACAAGAACTTTAAATCTTTGAAGAAAGAAATTGAAGAAGACACCAGAAAATGGAAAGACCTCCCATGTTCTTGGGTAGGCATAATTAGTATAGTAAAAATGGCAATCATACCAAAAGCAATCTACAGATTCAACGCAATGCCCATCAAAATCCCAACAAAATTCTTCAAAGACCTTGAAAGAATGGTACTCAACTTCATTCGGAAAAGCAAAAAACTCAGGATAGCCAAAACAATCCTGAACAACAAAAGAACTTCTGGAGACATCACAATCCCTGACTTCAAACTCTACTACAGAGCTACAGTACTGAAAACAGCCTGGTACTGGCATAAGAACAGACAGGAGGACCAATGGAACCGAATAGAAGACCCGGATATCAATCCACACATCTTTGAACACCTGGTCTTTGATAAAGAAGCAAAAAATATCAAATGGAAAAAAGAAAGCATATTCAACAAGTGGTGCTGGCATAACTGGATATCAACATGTAGAAGAATGAAAATAGACCCATATCTATCACCATGCACAAAACTCAAATCCAAATGGATCAAAGACCTCAACATAAAGCCAGCCACACTGAACCTTATAGAAGAGAAAGTGGGAAGTACACTTAAACGCACTGGCACAGGGAACCACTTCCTAAATAGAACCCCAGCAGCACAGACACTAACAGAAACGATTAATAAATGGGACCTCCTGAAACTGAAAAGCTACTAAAAAGCAAAGGACACGGTCAACAAGATAAAACACCAGCCTACAGAATGGGAAAAGATCTTCACTAACCCCACATCAGACAGAGGTCTGATCTCCAAAATATACAAAGAACTCAAGAAACTGGACACCAAAAGATCACATAATCCAATAAAAAAAATGGAGTACAGACCTAAACAGAGAACTCACAACAGAGGAATCTAAAATGGCTGAAAGACACTTAAGGAAATGTTCAACATCCTTAGTCATCAGAGAAATGCATATCAAAACAACTCTGAGATTCCATCTTACACCTGTAAGAATGGCCAAGATCTAAAACACTGATGACAACTTATGCTGGAGAGGTTGTGGGGAAAAGGGAACACTTCTGCATTGCTGGTGGGAATGCAAGCTGGAACAACCCCTATGGATCAGTGTGGCAATTTCTCAGAAAAGTAGGAAACAACCTTCCTCAAGACCCAGTAATACCACTTTTGGGGTATATATCCAAAAGATGCTCAATCGTGCCACAAGGACATGTGCTCAACTATGTTCATAGCAGCTTTGTTTATCGTAGCCAGAACCTGGAAACAACCTAAATGCCCCTCAATTGAAGGATGGATAAAAAAATGTGGTACATTTACACAATGGAGTACTACACAGCAGAAAAAAATAACGACAGCCTGAATTTTGCAGGAAAATGGATGGAACTAGAAAACATTATTTTGAGTGAGGTAACCCAGACACAGAAAGACAATTATTACATGTACTCACTCATAGGTGGTTTTTAAACATAAAGCAAAGAAAACCAGCCTACAAACCACAATCCCAGAGAACGTAGACAATATGGACACTAAGAGAGACTTACATAGATCTAATCTATATGGGAAGTAGAAAGTATAAAAAGACAAGATCTCCTGAGTAAATTGGGAGTATAGGGCCCTTGGGGGGGGTTGAAGGAGGGAGGGGGAAGGTAGGGAGGGGAGCAGAGAAAAATGTAGAGCTCAATAAATATCATGGAAAAAATAAAGTTCACACGTGCACACCCCAAAAAAATAAATAAATAGAAAATTTAAAAACAAACAAACAAACAAACAAAGGGTTTGGCTCCCTTAGTCATTGCTCAGGAATAAGCCAATCTGGTGGCTCGTCACACCTCCTAGGCTGTGTAATCCTGCCCACCTCTGCTCACAGCTAGTTCTCCCTACTACAGCAGGTAGAGACTGGGGCCGGACCACGAGAGTGGAATGCTTGCCCCCCTGAAGTCCCTGTGCTGAATGTGACATCCTCCCTTGTTCCAGCAGGGCTCCATTCTGACCTGGAGTCCACCAGCACCGTGCAGGTAGACTGGAGGGAGGAGGGCTCCCCCTATAGCCAATGCCAAGGTCTTCACAGTCCTACTGGCAGCAATGTCTTCAAGGGCCTTCCTCTTCCACTTCTGCCCACTGCTTATGTGAAGAAGCTAGCCTTTCCCAGCGCCACCTCAGCCAGGCCTGGTGCTCCCCAATCCTTGGGCTTAGTGTGAGGGCTCAAGAGGAGCCTCCATGGCGAAGGATGTGGCATTCCCGAGGAACTGAGTTGAGCCTTCCAGGTGGCTGCCCAATCCTGACCTGACAATCCCTAGAGTGGATTCCTCGTGGGGCCTCTGGTGGTTTACTAGCTTTCCTTCCAGCCCATCATGTGGGCTTGGACTTACTGTAGCCTGTAGGCACCAGTCAAGTCAGCCATTGACCATCCCCTCCCCAGTCTCTTTTTGGGGGTCTTTGGGAATGTGCCAGCTTGGCACAGCTGTGATTCCCTTCATCCACCTCTGTTCTAAGCGGGGCTTCTGGAATCCCATTCAGAGGAAAGTGCTAGGATGCTGTGGGTACTGAGGTAGGGTTATGGGAAGCTGGTGCAGTGCATCTAGGAGCTCACTGTGGATGGAGCTGGGGCTAGAGCCAGGTCCTGGGAGGATCCCCAGTGGGGTTCCCTGGGGGGTCTCCTTTCCAAAGAGAAGGCTTGTTTTCCCTGGAAACTAAGGCGCTAGGGACTGAATGGCAGCCTCCCTTCTGCAGGTGCCATGTGAAGCCTCGTGCCAAAGATCTGTGGCCCTTGCCCAGGGGAGGTAGACGGTGCTAGCGCCAGGATCACGGAACTAAGGCCTCCTGTGGAGGCACACATGCCAGTGCGGTCCAAGCCGGTGCTAATTCGTCCCCACAGGACCCAGTAAGCCTGGGATCCTGCAATAGGTGTTTCTCTGGGGTCGGATACCCTATTAGAAAGCAAAAGACCCCTAAAGAGCCTGGACCTCTTCATTTTGGCAGCAGAGCTGGGGATGGCAGCAAATAGAGAGATTGCAAGTAAGTATCCCTGTGGCTTTTGGTAAACGGCGAATGTAGATTCAGGAGCAGCAGGTAGTAGGGCAAGGCAACATCAGAAGGGCCTCCCAGCCCTGATAGCATCTCTTCTGGGGGTGCTCTGTTCCAGCCATCATGTGCTGTGTCCAGGGGAAAGCCTCTCATTTAAAAATTGGGGGGAGTTAAGCTGAGTCACTTTGAAAGAATGTGCTTATAGAAAAACTACAGATTGTTGGTTTCTATATTTCTTACTACGCAGTGTGTCCAGGAAAAAATGAATTCCCAGTTCTGTTTAGATGGTTGCAGGACTACACTGTCTTCAAGAACTATCATTGTGGGAGCCCTGGCCCCGGGCCAGGGTCATGTGAACAGCCCAGCTGAGCTTCTAAGCCGGCCCATGTTTAGATCTGAATTTGACACTTGACTGCTCACAATGCTTGTGATGAGGTGGGGGCCCCGAGTTGCCCCACATGGCAAAGATCAGCTGAAGCCTCTCACCCCACTACAGCGGCAATGGTGGTGTTGCTGAGTGATGAGGTTAAGTTAAAATGGCCCTTTTGACTCTTTATAATGTTTATGGCTATTTAAAAACATGATGATTCTCATTTATTATTGATATAAAAGAGGTGCATTTTGGGTTGTTTTCAGATTCTATGATAAAATAATTCTGCTATGTACATAGTTAATCACGTGTCCTTATGGTATGACTGAGCATCCTTTATAAATAGGCCCAAAAGTGGTGTTGCTGAGTTTTAAGGTAATATGTTGCCTAATTCTGAAAATTCACCATACTAAATACTCAAGGTAGCTGTATCAGTTTGCATTTTTACCAGCAACGGAGGATTTTTATCCCACATTTTCTTAACCATAAATTGTCAAACAATATTTTTAATCTTGGTCATTCTTTACAGGAATAAGATAAAATCTCAGAGTTGTTTGATTTGCATTTCCCCGATGATTAAGGATGTTATATTTAAGCAAATTTTAAATATCTTTCAGTCATTTTAAGTTCATCTGTTGAGAGTTTACAGTTTAAGTCTGTAACATAATTGTATTGGATTATTTGTTCTTATGAGAACTAAGTTCCTAAATTCCTTATATGTTTTTAAAATAATTGATAAAGATACCTTCCCACTCTACAGGCTGATATTATGTCCTGTTGAGTATATCCTTTGCTATACAAAAAGCTTCTCAGTTCTGGAGATCTCATTTGTTGATTGTTTCTCTCAATGTCTACAACACTGAGGCTGTGTTTAAAAATATATTTAAAACTTTTTTCTTCTATGAGGTTCAGTATTGTTGGTTTTATGTTAAGGTTTTTGATTCATTTGGATTTCAGTTTTGTGCATAGAGATAAATACGGATCTATTTTCATTCTTCTACATGATGATGTCTAATTAATTCTTAAAGGCAGAAACTGAAAGTCAAAATGCCAGGCTCATGGCAAATCTCAGGGGGGCTGCAAGGTACCCCACTAATTCGGCCAAGGTAAGAGAGGTTCTCCAGAGGCCAGTTAGAATCTATGTTTCTTAAATGTTTAATGGAGATTTACAGGCATTTAACCCAACTTCTGAAGGATAGCAGGCAGTGGTAGCCATGGCCTTCATAGGACAGTCAGCATTAGATATAAGGAGAAAGTTACAGCAGGTAGATAGGTTGCAAGATTATATCTTGCAGAATTTGGGGAGACAGAGAAAGTGTTTGTTGGGACCTGAGTGTTTCCAGGCCCACAATGTTTTGTCAGACTAGTTCTGGATCATTGCCCTGTTGCTCACTTCCCTGTTCTTGCATCCTGAGAACTTCTTGCTCTACGGGGCCGTGGGGACAGCTGTGTTGAGCTGGTTACATTCTTGTGGTGTTCCTGTTTTGCTGAGACTGGTACTAACCCCCGGGATGGGAAAGTGGAGGTTGTATATAAGCTGTGAGAATAAAGCAAGGAGAGCTCTCTCTCCTGGATGATGGAACCATTTGTCACTGAGTGCTGATTTCAACCCTGAGGACCCTCTCCTGGCTTGGATTCACAAGCCGGACGTGGCAGTGTTAAATGAGACGGAGAAAGTGAAGTGAAAGAGAGTGGCGGGAGGCAAAAGAAAGAGAAAGGCGGGAGGCAGAGGAAAGAGAAAACTGGAGGTATCATAGACAAGAAAGAAATTTGACTAAGAAAAAAAAAGACAGGACTCAGATAGATAGGGAGCCTGGGTAACAGAAGATCAAAGACAAATGAAGATGGACAGAGTCACCCCTTGGACAAAGGCCAATGTGCTTATTGCAAGAAAAAGGACATTAGATACCTCTATAGATTTTCTAAGAGACACAGGAACTGAGTACTCTGTGAAAAAACAACCATTAAAAAAAATTAAAGAATACAAACTGGACACCTTAAAAACTATAAATTTGGGGAAAAGGTCAAATAAATGACTCATTCCTCCCTGGTCACCCCTGAATGTATGATCAAAGCCTTTTGTTGACCAAACGAAGGACTTTTGCTTTCCCTGCTGTTCTCAGTTCTGCAGGAGATGCAGGCTGCTTGTCTGCCTCCACTATGCTCTCCTCGCCGAAGATGACCACCTCTCCCTGCCATCACCACCGGAGTAATCCTTGCCTCCTAGCAACTGTCTTGGTGCCGCACTTGCCCTAAAGCCCGGCATGAGCCCTGGCTGCTCACCCTGTAGTCTCGGTCCCCTCACCCATGTCAGACTGTGATAGAGCACTCACAATGCTACCACAGGTGCCCTCCCACACTGGGCTGATGCTCCTGTGCCCTGCGCACGTAGATGGACTATGGATCCTACCAGCATCTGCAGAAAGGATAGGCGGCTAGCAGAACGGCAGGCTGAGCTGTGCCAGGCAGAGCCAGAAATGATGGCGAAGCTTGCCTGGGACACAAGGCTAGGGGTCTGAGCCAAGCAGGTATACAAGACTGAAGGTAAGCGGAAGGTGGGGGCAGCAGTGGTGGATGGGAAGCAAATGATCTGGGCCAGTAGCCTCCCTGAAGGGACATCAGCCTGCCCATAAGCTGAACTTGGGGCTTTGATACAAGCTCTATGGATGGCAGAGGGGACATCTACACTAACAGCAGGTATGCTTTTGCCACCACCCATATACACGGAACAATATACAGACAAAGAGGACTGTTGACATCTGCAGAAATTTTGAGCCTCCTCAAGGCCACACATTTGCCAAGGAAGATAGCCATCATACATTGATCAGGACTGAGACAGCCAATGTAATGACTAAGAAGATCATAAAAGAAGTCTTCCTGAGGTTTGGGATGCCCAAGGTAATTGGGTCTGATAATGGACCTGCCCTTGTTGCCCAGGTAAGTCAGGGCATGGCCAAGACATGGGGATCAATTAAAAATTACATTGTGCTTACCGACCCCAAAGCTCAGGTCAGATAGAAAGGATAAATAAAATTCTAAAAGAGATTCTGACAAAATTGGCCCTAGAGATTGGCAAAAATGACTGGACAGACGTCCCTCCCTCTGTCCTGTTCTAGGTTCAAAACACCCCGGGGCAATTTAAACTCACTCCTTATGAGATCCTATGTGAGGGCTGCCACTGCTCACTAAGGCGGATGAGATACATAATCCTGATGCTGTTCTTCCCAGACTGTTATCTGCCCACCTAAAGGCCCTCCAGATCGTCCAAGCCCAGGTGTGAAAGCCTCTGCCTGCTGCCTACCAGCCTGGACACCCAGAGGCTTCACATCCGTTCCAAGTTGGTGATTCCGTATACATCCGGAGACATCAGTCCCAGAGCCTCAAACCTCCCTGGAAGGGACCCTACACCATGCTCCTTATGACACCCACCGCTCTCAAAGTAGACGACATTGCAACCTGGATCCACGCATCTCACGTGAAGCCAGCACCTCCACAGAATGACTCGGGACCCTCCAGATAAAAGCTTCAGCACACCCAAAGCTAAACAAAGAAACCTGGGAAAAAAAATACCAAGTGAACTCTTCAGGACTCTTATCCTGTATGTAGACATTGTGACTGATATATTTGTCCGGGGGGGGTAAGCAAACTTGACAAGGTGGGGGGCCCTGAACCAGCCCCCTCCTGCAGGGGCCCTAAGCACCACACCAAGCCCTAAGGCCCCACCATTTCCCAGCTCCCTCCCTAAAAACCCCAACACGACAGAATCCTATTGGCTTTGTTTGGTACCA
This sequence comes from Ondatra zibethicus, assembly GCA_004026605.1. Classification (NCBI taxonomy): domain Eukaryota; kingdom Metazoa; phylum Chordata; class Mammalia; order Rodentia; family Cricetidae; genus Ondatra; species Ondatra zibethicus. Next base: position 17,078 of record PVIU01029612.1, read on the forward strand.
GGGCCCCCCTATTATGAGGGGATAGCCTCCTCTAGAAATTTCAGCAATATTACCTCTCATGCTCCCTGTAATTGGGGACAACAGAAAAAGCTGACCCTGACAGAAGTATCTGGGAAAGGCCTATGTCTAAAAACCCCAGCTAGACAATATCAACACCTATGTAACCAGATTCTTCCCAGTCCCAGGACTGCAGAAAATAGGTACCTAGTGCCCTCTACTGACCTATGATGGGCTGGCTACACTGGCCCCTTACTCATTTTGCTACTCCTCTTAACCTTTGGTCCTTGCATTTTCAA